>CAJFCO010017467.1:0-18671 GCA_904066015.1 Synergus gifuensis | reverse complement strand
CACTAACACACACACACACACACACACACACACACACACACACACACACACACACATCCAGACAATTTTTCAGGACATCATATTAGATATTTTACCCTTGAAATATGTTCAAAAAAACCTTGTTTAGGAATTTTGTCACCACTACAAAACTGTTATTTTGAAGTGGTGATAAAATAACACTTTGCAAAATGTTTGCAAAACAAAATTGATATTCACAAAACAAAATTAATATTCACCTACAAAACAAAATTACCCTCAAAATAACATTTTGCAAAATGTTATTCCCTTTAATTATAAATGCCTGATTTTTCAAATTTCCGAAATCCAAATTTAACGATTTTTCAAATTTCAGAATTTACAGTTAAAGAATTATAAAAATAACAAATTATTAAATACCCCACAAATTTTACCCCACAAAATAATTAACTAATTAATTAAATTCAATTAATTAACTAATTTGTATAAATATATACTAATTAATTTATGTACCTATTACTTCATGAAATTAAAATCATTTTCGCTAATTTTATAATTTGACAAATGTAAATTTCTTGAATCTGATCTGATATAATTATATCAGGCCTAATATTATTATATCATATTATATATATATATAATTTAAAAAATAATTAAAAAATCTCTCATTATTATCCTAAATATATTTTCATTAATATGCCACAAAAAATCAGATTATAAAACTGTGGATTTCAAAAACTTCTACTTTGCGCCATCAAAAATAAAAGGCTTACCGCGTATCTTTGCCACGCACCACAAGTAAAATAGCTATATATATTGTATATATATGTAGGTCCACATTTGGAACAAGTAGCGCCAACTACCGTGATGTGGAGTCTGCGAATGCTTGCCGCATCTAGGCTAATATCTTTGGTAATATACGTAGTAATATACTTGTAGAAAGCCACATATAATACGTGGAGTATTATACGAGCACAACCCTGCAGTGGGGGACTCCGATGCCATGAAAGTTTTCGAATTCGAACGGACCTCTCTTTCTAACACCTTAGGATAGAAAGAGAGGTCCGTTCGAATTCGAAAACTCTCACGGCATCGGAGTTCCACTGCTGGATAGGGCTGATACTGCCCATTCAACTGTTCATGCATTCCAGTCCCTTTTGATCGTCATTATTTTAAAGCATTGCCGTACCTTACTATGGGTTGGGAAGTAAAGGGAGGGACTGATCTTTCGGAGGACCCTGTTGGAAGTAAAAAAATAGAAAAGGATATATCCTATATATCCTATATATATATATATATATATATATATATCCTATATATAAAGGATATATCCTATATATCCTATATCCTAAGGATATATCCTATCTCTGTATATAGAGATTTTAGAGATTTTCTATCCCTCCCAAGTGGACATTTTGCATCCATGGATTGCAAAAGGGATAGGAAAAGATTGGCGTGGATAGGCGTGGTTAGACGTGGATAGGCGTGGGTAGACGAAGGATACAGAAAGATAGAAAGATGGAGATTCAAAAGGAAAGAAGATATGGGTGATTGTAAGATTGTGGGCAAACTTGAAGTCCCAGTACTATACAATTTATAATGAGCTTCTTTTGATTTTTTAAAGTCATTTAATAAATACTTATTATCATTGTGAACAACAATCTGAAATCAATTTTTAAATTTTTATTCTCATTTTATTTAATTTCATAAGAAAATACCTCAAAAGTCACTCTTTTCCGGTTTATACACTGTCCCAACCTCCATCTGTACGCAGATAAAACTATTTTATCCATTTATTTCCAAAGAAAACTAAAAAATGCCTATTGTATTATGTTTATGAATTCCGAAGGTACAAAAATCTAATTAAAAAATTTTTTTGGACGCCAAATACATAGTTTTGTATAAATTTTAAAGTCGGTCCCACGATTTTGACATAAATATTTTTCATTGGTGTACACCCTTTTTTTGGAAAAAGTATTATAATTAAAGATAAATTTTAAACACAAAAATATTAAGCCTGATAATACGAACAAGATTCTATAAGATAAAATGTATAATGATCATAAATTTTTCTTTTAATCCGATATTAAAACTAAAAAGTACACTTGGACAACAAAATTTTCATTGGTGTACATCTCTTAAAAAATGTGTTTCGAATTTTGAAAAAATATAAAAACCATTGTATCACATACTTGGAGATTACACCTTTCAGAACCAAACGTTTTTTTAATATTAAAATATTTATATTTTCCGTAAACATTAAAATAGTAGGATTGGTGTAACGTAGAAAAATTCATTGGTGTAACACCTTCATGAATTACTAGCTGCGCATGTGCGGAAGTCAGCTGATTCGATAAAGTTCGATTCCAATATCGATTTTCTGCCACTTACCGTTTGTTTGTTTACTATTTTCTAACCTCTGAAGGCATATTTATTGTAAAACACTTCCATCCAGTAATGAAATGAAGTCTAAAAAGAAAATTAGCACAGAAGAGAAACAGCTCAAAGAGAAAGCACTTCGAGACAGAGTTGATAATTAGATAAATAGATAAATAGATAGGTTGATAGTTGATAAATAGATAGGTCATTAAATATAGCTTATTACACTTCTTCATAAAGTATAAAAAAACAGCCAAAGTATGTAAGTTAAGCTAGAAAAGGCTGTAATTTTAATTATATTACCTAACTTACGTTAAAAAATGGTCTAATGCAAATTTAACATTTATTATTATCAGTTGCTTATATCATATGTGATATGCATGTGATAAACTTGGTTCTGTACTTTTTAAATCTGGCGCTCTTTTGCATCAAATCCATATAACCTCAAATCCACTTCACATATTTCAAATAAAAATTAAATTATCATTTCTTATTTTCAGAAGTGCCCCTTTAATATTTCAAATTTTTACATCTGATACAATCAATACAAATTATTTATTACTCAATTCATAATAAAAATATGATTACCACTTTAGCCGCTCAAGTTTGCCCACAATTTTACAAGCACCCATATACATTTGGATACATTTTTCATTTCTATATCAATCCTGAATATTGAAAAAGATTCAAATAGATAGACTTTTTATCTTTTTACTTTCAACAGGGGAGGCGCTTCATACAATTATGATACAGTACAACCTCTATAAGAGAGCCACCACGGGCGGTTAGGGGTAAGAATTCCGAGAAATAGGGGGCCCCCACTCCTGGGTGTCGAGCTCGGAAATTGCGCAGTGTGCGAAATATGCGTGTGTGTTGGCATGAGTATGGTCTGTAGTAGGGGAAGCTTCCGAGCTCATAAAGGCCACTGCCTCTCTTATGGAGGTTGTACTGTATTAGGCGCCTCCTCCTCAGATCACCAGTTGTAGATGTTCAAAGGTGCGTACGGCAATATAAAATGTTGAACTGTGATGTAATCTGATCATGAATTAACTAAGAAAGAGAGCTTTTATTTTCCATATTTAGGAACGTGTAAGCCGTTACAATAAAGCTTTAGCGAATTTTCTACAGTCTTCTTGAAGTCTACAATCGTAAAAATTTGCAAAAGTTTAAGATGATGATGTCCATTCAGCCGTTTTTCTTATTAAATCGATGTTTACAGCGTTTCTTTTAGCTGCAGATGTGGATGCATGACGTGTACTGTACGCTGAGAACACTGAGATATCCACATCGCTTTTATCTAAGGTATCTTTCATCCACCTGTGCTTAAAGATTGACTTGTCACGGCTTTATATGTGGCTTTCTCCAAGAAATAAAAAGTTCGTTATTGTCCTTGCGTAGGGCACTAGTACGTTGCAAATAAACTTCCAGAGCTAATGCTACGCATACTCATCCTGGATCATCTGCTGAGAAGAATGCGGAAGAATCAAATTTGATTGTGGTCTATTTGGACCATGGTCCAAATAGATGTCTGCAGACGTCTTCAGTTGTGTCAGGATTTTTATTTTTATTTGATCTATTTTCTTTTCTATTTTCTTTTCAATTAATTATATGTAAACTCTCGACATCAGGAAGATATTTACGTAAAATATTTTCGACCTCCTCTAAATTTTTAGTTTCATAAGAAGTTTCAGGACCCCCCACTCTCATTTTAAATTCCTAAATGTAAGTTCCTCTTGAAATGAGAAAACTTCCTTTCCACTCTAATCGATTAGCCAGATATGGGAGATAGATATTCACTCGCCTTTCCTTTTGCCATTACTAGGTCTTGCGACAACATGAGCGGCAACGACCTGTTGATTCGCCTAAATCATCAGAACTGTCTGTTGTTTGCTTGTTGCTGGACAAAAAGGTGCATGCATGACGCGAAATCGTGAGCATCAATAATAAACATTCATCAAAAGAATAAGTCGAGTTTTGACATTTAACAATCTTTTTGATTCAGACTAATTATTCACTACTATACTATTAATGGTAGTGCGTAATAGAATCCAAAATCGCAATTACACTGCTGGGTTTAGTTCTCGTGAATCATGCCTGCTTTTAAATATATAATGAAGTAATAATGGACTCTCGAAAATTGTGATCTGTGATACATTATGTGTTATAAGTTTCGGATTTCAAAAATGTAAGTAAAATATCAAACTTTCAATAACCGCATGAATCGTTATTGATCCTAATTCATATTAATATAAAACATGCACATCCAGAAAAAAACTTTTCTTAAATTAAAGAAAATTTCTTGGAAACAAATAAATTCTAATATTAACCTATATACTAAAAGAAAATAAGGTCCAAGAAACATTTCCTTGGTTTAAAGAAATTTTTGGCTTAAATTTTTTAATTTACTTATAAAATATGTATATACATACTTTAATACCTCCATTCAATAAAATATTATTCTTTGAACAGTTATATCTCTTATACTAAATTCAAGAAAAAATTAAAATTTTTGCAAAATACTTGCATTATATTTTTGTATACATCTTTAGTTTTTTTACAGCTAAATGACGAGAACCCTTTAGATGCTAAAATTAAAAGTTTAAAAGTGTAAAAGACACTATTTTTAAGTGATAATATCTTCCTTCACAGACTCAACGCATTGAGTTAAAAATTGCAAGATATCGATACATCGTCAGAGATACATCATAATCTTTTGAAAGTGTTGACGAAATTTCAGACAATTCTAGAGAAAAGTGCAATTTCGCGTGAACTATACTATATCTTAAGAGAAAAATGTATCTCGATAATTGTTGATATTTATCGATACTTTTCCCATCAATAGTGTGGCAGCATCTCTTATTATATATACCGCAGCGATAATTCTGATCGACCCCAGTGACATCATCTCTCGCCCTAGAGAATTTACAGGAACAAAAGATTATTCGCCTATCGACATTGAATTCCATTCTTAAAATCCTAATGGAATTTAATTCGAATAAATGCTTGATATAAATTAATTTATAAAACCAGTGAAAACGTTCTATAAGATGTTTATCCCTTTTTGGAGCCTTCTTTTGGGATTCAGCATATCCCGCACTGATGCTCTACTTCTCAAGAATAATAATTCTAGAATAGAACAACAATACAGTGAATACAATGCTGAATTAATGCTACCAAGCTTGTTCATGAATTTGACACTTCTCTCTCAGGCAGTGGAATCAATCACTGACCCCAGCATCTGTAAGGACCACAGCAGACTAATCTTATCAAACTTTCGGAACTTGTCCAACTGGGCATTTCAATTTTATGATGCATTAGGCAAATTTCCAGAAGGCATCCTTGCCGGTTCTGTATACCAATTGGGAAATTTTGACGAATGTTTGGAAATTGGAAAAAAGCCAGGAGAAGAGACTCCGCATGATATCCGAGGACAGTATTGTTTAGGGGAGTTTCATATTCATCTACCAGATATGTATCTCAATAAGAATGACACTGTATGGGAAGTTTTTAAACCTGCAACGAAAAGAAGTCAGGATCCTATTAAGCAATTATATTTGGGAATTTGCGTACCTACTACATGTAACACTGAAACTGTTCAAGCTATTATTCAGAGATTAATAAATGTTGCCATGAGTGGATCGAAATTGACGTTGATGTCTAGGATTCAGGAGAAGTCATGTTTTAGAAATGAACCCGTATCAGTTGAAAGCATTGACATTATTTATTTGTGAGTAATATATTTTTACTCTATCGACACCAACTTCTGTTAAGGGTTTTATATTTCATAGAGTTTAATTGATGTCCTGTGTGGCCATTTCCTGTATTTAATATGTCAATTTTCCTGTAGACATCAATTGAATAAACATTCACAATAACTCGCCCTGCTCTATTATGTATTATACTATCAATCACTAAAATGAAAAAATTTTCAGATGTATCATATCGTCAATCATCTTAATTGTCGCGGCTGGCACCCTTAGCCACTTGATGGGTCTAGGCAAAGAAGAATCTACGAAAACTACATTTTATGAAGTACTGAATGGCTTTTCTATATTTGTCAATTGGAAAAAACTCTGTGGACCTGCCCATAACGATGATTTGAATTTGGAATCTATATCGGGCATAAAATTTATAGCTATGAGTTTAATAATCTCTGCCCATTGTTTAATTTTCTCAGTTAGTGGGCCTATTCTCAACAAAGGATTTTGGGAAGAGGTGTTACTAAGAAAACCTTTTTAATTTTTTTTTCATTTCGGTTATATTTAATATCATCTAATACAATTTTTTGTTTCTAGGCTCTTCGAGAAGTACCAAATTCAATTTTTGTCAACAATGCTCTACTCGTCGATACCTTTCTGTTTCTCAGTGGATTTCTTTTCTGTAGAATCCTTCTACGTGAACTTGATAAGAGGAAATCAATCAACTTTCTTATCCTATATTTTTATCGATATCTTAGGTCAGTGAACTATAAAATCAAAACTTAGTTATTACATAATATTAATTCCCTGCCACACGGAACCCCTTATCAGCTACTATGGACTTATCATGAGAGTGCAGTGCAAATATATATGCCTTGTGTCATATATCTACCTACATAAGAAAAACGTGAAAAAAAAATAGATATGCTTTGTTTTCTGTAAAAAGGCATACAGTAATTAGGACGACTAATTGTAAATAAGAATTTTTTATAATAGATTGACACCAGCTTATATGGTGATGATTGGCCTTTACGTGACTTGGTTGCCCAAATTGGCTTCTGGTCCCCTTTGGTCACGCATGACACTCGAGAAGGATAAATGTCTAAATTCTTGGTGGGCTAATCTTTTGTATATCAACAATTACGTTAACACTGACAACATTGTAAGTATAATACTGTGCATTTCGCTATAATCCTACTGAAATTTCCTCACTGATATACTTCATATATGTAATTTGAATTCATTAGTGTCCTAAAGTCGTCTTTAAGATGTCCTTAAAAAGATTGCGTGTCTAGTTTATTTGGATTATTATTTATTTTCTGTTTCCAGTGTTCTCCCCGTTAGCGGAAAAATGTAACGCGTTACCGTTATCGTTACTTTCTCCAAAAGTAATGCGTTCCCGTTACCGTTACTTTTTTCCAAAAAATAACGCGTTACCGTTACTTTTCCAAAAAGTAACATCGTTACTTTTATGTAAAGTAGCGCCGTTACTTTTTTGTAAAGTAACGCCGTTATTATAAAAAACTCAAATTTTTAATATTATAACTATTAGAAACTTTAGTCAGAATTTTACAGAATTTTACACCAATGAATATGTTACCAATATTATTACCCTGCACCAATCACTTTAAAGATGAAAATGATCGTAATATTCCCGTATAAAACAGTGATTTCTTCATAAACATTTTTTTTTAATTTTTAATTTAAAGTTAAAGTAACGGGCGAAAAAGTGACCTTTCGTTACAAATTACTAAAATAAAGTAACGCGTTACAGTTACCGTTACTATTTCAAAATAGTAAGGCGTTACCGTTACCCAATATAAGTAACGGTAATGGTAACGTCACTCAAAGTAACGCGTTACTCCCAAACACTGTCTGTTTCACAGTGTATGTTCCAATCATGGTACCTATCGGTGGACACACAACTTTTCATTTTGGCACCAGCTATCATCTACCCAGTCTGGAAATGGAGAAAAATGGGAAGCTTTATTTTGGCAGGCGTCACAGTATTGTCTTTATTTATTCCATTTATTGTGACGCTTGTTGATGACTTAGACCCGACGTTGCTGATCTACAAAGCGTAGGATCAATTTCTTTAGTTATAAAACTTTGCTTCTACTGCCCTGTTGGAAGAAAAAGGATAAAAATTCTGTCTATTTGAATCTTTTTCAATCTTCAGGATTGAAATAGAAAGGAAAAATGAATCCAAATTTATCCATGTCAATCTATTTCTATCTTTTTTTTAATCTACAATAATCTCTGGAATATTATAAGGAATATGATAAGTTAGAGATAAAAGAGATAGGTCTGATAGAGATAGGTTAGTGATTATACTGACAAAGAGATTTAAAGGGATAGAGATGAATAGACGAGAAATAAATGAGATTGAAGATATAAGTTATAGATTTAACAAAGAGATTGAAAAAGATGTTAAAGTTGGTTAAACAAGAGATAGGTTGGGATAGAGTTCTTTTGAATGAGCGATACTGATTTGTACAACACAACTCCTTCATTAGCTCAGTGGACTAAGCGTTGGACAGCAAACTCTCTATGCGCGTGGGTTCTCGTCCACATAGATGCGAATTTTTTAGTGTTACATGTGTTAGCGGTAAGATTAGAATAATATTTATATACAAAATATTATATTAGGTGTACAACTTTGCTTTCGCCGTTTTTTGATACATGGCTGCAGCGGTAAGTATAGGCAGGTCAAAAATTTCATACAGTAAGCTTGGACATCTGTCAACATAACGATAGCACCACATTAGTGAATTTGTGTTTGCATCAGAAGTGTATTCTCGATCGAAGATATCAGTTTTCGAGCCAAATTCTCGTCATTTGCGGGAAGTGTTGATTTTCTGCTTTCATTTGAAGAAAACTGCGGCTGAGGCTCATCGAATGCTCTCAAGTGCTTACGGTGATGCTGCTCTTAGTGAAAGAACGTATCATGAGTGGTTTCAACGCTTTAAAAGCGGTGATTTTGATGTCGAGGACCGGCATGGCGGCGAAAGAGAAAAATTTTTCGAAGATTCCGAACTGGAGGCATTACTTGCTGAAGACTCGTGCCAAACGCAAGAAGAATTAGCAGAATCATTGGGAGTCACTCAACAAGCAATTTCGAAACGCCTCAAAGCCATGGGAATGATTCAGAAGCAAGGAAATTGGGTTCCTTATGAATTGAAGCCAAGAGACGTTGAACGCCGTTTCTTTGCTTGTGAACAGCTGCTTCAAAGACAGAATCGGAAGGGTTTTTTACATCGCATTGTAATCGGCGACGAAAAATGGGTCCACTACGATAATCTCAAACGCAGAAAATCATGGGGAATGCCCGGACATGCCTCCACATCTACGCCCAGACCGAATATTCACGGTGCCAAGGTTATGCTCTGCATTTGGTGGGACCAGCTCGGTGTGGTGTATTATGAGTTGTTTAAACCGAGTGAAACTATCACAGGGGATCGATATCGAACGCAATTGATGCGTTTGAGTCGAGCATTGAAGGAGAAACGGCCACGGTATCAAGAGAGACACGATAAAGTTATCCTGCAACATGACAATGCTCGGCCACATGTCGCAAAACCCGTCAAGACATACTTGGAAACCCTAAAATGGGAAGTCTTACCCCACCCACCGTACTCTCCAGACATTGCTCCTTCCGACTACCATTTGTTCCGATCGATGGCACATGGCCTAGCTGAGCAGCATTGCCACTCTTATGAAGAAGTTAAAGAATGGATCGATTCGTGGATCGCCTCAAAAGACGCAAAGTTTTTTCGAGATGGTATCCGAGAATTGCCCGAAAGATGGCAAAAAGTAGTGGCTAGTGACGGACAGTACTTTGAATCATAAACAGGTAATCACTTTTTCAGAATAAAGCCTCAAATTTTCGAAAAAATCGGCGGAAGCAAATTTGTGCACCTAATATTTAAATATTGTATTTAAAATATTATTATGCATGTTCAAAATTTGAAAATTAATTAGTTTAAAACTAAGGATAGAAAAAGATTGAAAATGGGAGATAGAACGATAATAATTTTTTTTTTTGAAAGAGATAGAATGAAAGATAGAAAAAGATAGAGAAAATGGATTGAAGAAATTCAAATTTTTTGGAAAGGATAGAAAGAGATAGGAAATGATAGAGCCTAGTGAAAACGATGGATACACACAAAGATAGAAAAAAATAGCGTTTGATGGATGCAAAGTGTACACTTGAGTTGAATAGAAAATCTCTATTCTTTTCTATTCTAAATTTCTATCCTTTTCTATCTTTTTACTTTCAACAGGGTGCTATATCCCGAAGGCAACCATGACGCCTATGCTCACTGGAAATGTAATATAATTAGCTAATGTAACTATTTTTTAATGTGCAGGGAAGTTAAGCAAGATATTTCAACAAATGATTACTTCAAAACAAGTTACATAAAAACTCATATGAGAGCTAGCAGTTATTGTTTCGGACTAATTTTTGGATACGTCATCTATCGGACACAAACTTCAGGAACCCAATTTTCTAAGGTATTTTAAATTATCGCATTCCTTTTTTACATTTTTAAACATATATAACATTGCCTTTACATAACAGTGCACTTAGAGCTGTTATAGAGCTAATTCATCATACAAAGCGTGTGACATTTTGCCTCACAATTAAGTGACTCACCTAAAGACCATCAGTTGTATAACGTGTTATAATATATGTATGTTACGTAAGAGTTACATATACCTTTTGTACAACGTATTTAAAACTAATCACTTACATTTATTATTAAAAAAAAAAAATTTTCAGAACACGATAATACTTGGCTGGATATTAGGTATATCTTCTTTACTCGTATCCATGTGTTCAATCAGTTTTTTTTATGGGGCAAGAAGTGAATTTACATCTGTCGAAGCTGCATTCTATGCAGTTATGCACAAAGCTCTTTGGAATTTTGGAACAGGATGGGTGATTCTTACATGTGCCACAAATAATTCAGGTAAGTCAAAAAAAAAGAAAATGGTCTATTAAAATTTCCCGCGAATTGCCATTTCTTTAACACTTAATCCGTTTCAAATCTCTTTCTTTATTTTGTAGGACCAGTGAACAACTTTTTAAAATGGAGACCATTTGTAATGTTCAGTAGACTAACATACAGTGCATATTTAACAAATGGGCTCATTGAAATACACAGTGCCTCGATCCTAAGAGTTCCGATATATTTAAGTGTATATAATCTGGTAAATACCATGCAATCTCTACATGTGTATTAGCATAAAACTATAAATAAGTTGAAATCATTTTTCAATGATACTCATTCCAGACCAGAAAAGTTTTGTCCCACATTATCATGACATTCTTAAGTGCAGTCGTGTTAACCATCTTTTTTGAGGCGCCGATTTTGGGAGTGGAAAGGATTTTCCTTCGAAAAGGTTAGTAATCGCATAAAACCATGACTTTTTTCAAAAATATGTTCGTGTATTATTTATTTCTTTTTTTACAGAAACAAAGGAATTGGACTCAATTAAAAAAAGCAGCAGTGAAGAAACGAATGCAATAGAAGCATGATTTTTACATGAATAAATTATTTCTGTAGAAAAAACGAAACTTCATTTAGAATATTTTTTATAACCATATATGTATTAGATACTGCTTCTGTTGCAACCAATCTCATTTAGGTTTTTGTTGTACAGAAAATGTTACCTGTTGATTATTATTACATTTAGTAAATTTGAAAATAAGGTTACTCTGTAAATTGGCTTGCCGAAAAACATAAATAAAAAGCATATTATATACACACGTAAACATCTATAGATATATTTTTATCATTTAATTTTCATCATATCGATTGATTCATACATATTTCGATTCCTCATAGAGGAAGCTTTGTAGTGGTGGTAACAAAATCGAGCTTCCTCAAAAAAGTTTTTTTGACGAATCGATTGACCTATAAGATTAATACATTTCATTGAAAAATAAGAAAGTTATGCTTAACCCACCGTTTATACACAAGATTTTTTAAGACACAAACGATTTTTCAAAATGGAATGTCTTGTCTTTGGGAAATATAATGAAGTTCGGTTCCCCATTCTAAAAAATCTAGGTAGTAATATATTATAGGCTTAGGTCCTGTGAGTGACGTTGCAGTTCGTCAGTTACCCTTTGAGCGGTGCTCGGTCAAAGTGCGTACATCAGGGTCATAAAAGCGACCCAGAGTGTAAACCGCGTTAATGTTTTTACGAGTTATTGAACATTCATT
Source organism: Synergus gifuensis (assembly GCA_904066015.1). Classification (NCBI taxonomy): domain Eukaryota; kingdom Metazoa; phylum Arthropoda; class Insecta; order Hymenoptera; family Cynipidae; genus Synergus; species Synergus gifuensis. The sequence goes on along the minus strand of CAJFCO010017467.1, from coordinate 6,385 downwards.
TTTTACTTTACGAGATTAGGCGCGCGCTTGAGCGCGCGTGTTTCGTTTATAGAAAGTGAAATGAAAATTGAAATCCTCGCGCCAAGTCGAGAATACTCACGACTTGACGCTCACTTCATGCGTAACCAGTGTTTATGCAGGAAATGCATGTAAAAGTAACGCTATGAAGTTAGCTGAAATTCATGTCCTTTTTATAATAGGATTTCTTATTTTCGGGTACATATTTATCTGAACAACATAAAGTGTTTTCATACGTAATTCTGGACAGTTGTTCAGTGGAAAAAATAAAATCGAAAAATATTGGCCGCCGCCAATATTTTCTTCGAAGGTCATAGTCTAGGCTTTAAAAAACTTTGTAACGATTTTTTTACATTCTCATCTCAAATGAGAAGGTAATTTTTTTTTAATTTATTTGTTGCAAAATTATTAATTTTTTAACAAGTATCGATTTTTTTCATCTTTTTCTCAAATTTCAATTTTTGTTTAAAAAAGTTTTTAACAATTGACACTGACAACAATAATTGGATCGTGTAGAAGACACTTTAAAATATAACTCTGATTTTTACCCGATTTTTTGAAAGCCTTGCAGAAACAGTTGAAAAACTGAACAGGACTTAATAGACTTATGTGTGGAAACGGAAGGTGGGAAAAACAAATAGTATTTTAAGTATGTAATTTTCAAAATTTAATTTTTCGAATATAATTTTTCTCAAATATTCAAAATTTAAAACTGATATAAGGAAAATCAGGTGACCTATATTAATACATTTAATTAATTAATTAATGCTTTCCTCTATGAGGAAACAATTCGTATTTGCTTCCAGTAAGCAAAATGCTCTTTGAATGAGCACAAAAGTTGATACAACTTCACAGCTAGTATTGAAATGTAGGTCCAAGTTAAAAATATATGTTTAAAGAAATTTTACTCTTTTTAATCAAGTTTAGTAACAAAGTATTATCCTAATACGGTCAGTAGCTCACCAGATGAGCAAATATTTCTTAAATTCTGCTTAGCATGTCCAGAAGACATTTCATTATTGTTGTTATTCATACTTATTTCGAACTCGACAGAATTCCATTAAAATCTTTACTAGTTCTTCCCTATCAAGTTTCCTCTTGATCCCAACTCCAGCTGATATCCTCTAGTTTTCTCCTCCTTAGTTTGTAATTCTCAAATTGCTCCTCTTCGTTCGGCCAATTATACTTTCTATCTTCAGTATCACTGCGAGAATTGGAACTTTCGCTATCTGACCCTACCTGACAAGTAAGGGTGAAAAATTCATCTGTTAGAATGTCTATTTCTCTTGCTTGACCCCCTTCATCTTTATCATAGGAATGTTGTCTAATCTCTTTGGTATCTGTATCTTTGATCTCTTTGAATTCTTTGTTCTCTGTATTTTCTTTATTCTCCTTAGTCTCTTTCACCAAATAGGAATCCTCTTCTGATTTCGACTTTTGTTCCTGCCAAGCCTTTTTGAACGGATGTTCTTGTTCTTGCTCAACTAGTTTAGGTCTCTCGGGCAATAGATATTCTGGATCGTCTTCGCTAGCTTGACTCTTAATGATCGATTCACGCTTGAAGAGACCAAATGAGTTTTTCGCGATTTCCACATTCGGATTTTTAACCATATTCCAGCCAGATTCTATTTCATCCTCCTCCTGAGAAAATTTACTGAGATCCTGGATTGATATCCTTTTACTGTCTTTTCTCAGAATAAAGTCATACGTGGTAACACTTTCCTCATCCTCAACGGACGTAAGCTGACTTCCGCTTGTAAGGGATCTTTTCTCGGAGGGTTCCCAATTACTTTCATCCTCACTAGGAGTATTATCACTGAAAGAACTTTTTTCATTCCTCCCTCTTCTCATATACAGTTCATCCTCCTCTAAATCGCTAGGTTCTTGAGAGGATCCTAATTGAGACACTTTTGAGACAGTCCAGAAGGACATCTCTTTGCCTACAGGATCTCTAAGAAGTGCAATTTTTCCTTCTGCTGATGAGCGACGCCTAATAAACCCCCGATCCTGATCATGTATCTCGTCTTCGTCATCACTTATTATCATAGGCCCTTGAACTGTCCTTTTTGATCTAGGTCTTATACCATCATCATCCTCTTCACTTTCAGAAGAAAGTAGTTTAGCCTCCGCAGACCTTGACAATGATCTGGATAATCTAGAATGTTGCCAATCTTTTTCGCTCTTGTTGATCCCGATCATTTCACAGGCAGGAACTTCTTCCCTGTTCAACGTTGTTCTTCTCGGCGAAGATATTTCTCTCCTGATCATACCTGGCATAAAATCATCATTATTTTTGAGGCTAAAGTTATTTATAGCCTGAAAACGTATATGTGATGAAAATAAATTATCATCTTCCGTTTCTGACTCATTCATCAAAGTTCGGTGACTACTCCTACTCCTTCGACTCGCCTCATCTCTGTCTGATGTAAAGTTCCATGGAGCTCCAAACCTATCAATGTGATCCATTCTTATGAAAGATTGTCTTCTAGCATCCTGTCGCTTTAATCTCGGGGGTGTAACTGAGTTTCGTTCGACATTTTCGTTTGTTTGTTGTGGAGTTATTTCTCTGAAGGTGCCCTTTTGCCAGTTCCAGCGTTTAGGTTCTTCCTTCTCTTCTTTATCGTAGTTTTTTAAATCTTCAAACCCAACTCTAGCTTCATCTTCCGCCGGTATGAGATCTTCAAACTTTCTCCCGACATCTTCTTTAAAGGTTTGTACAGGAATATCTACACTTCCTGATCCCTCTGTGCATTCCATTATGACATTTTTTACTTCTTGCAGAGGAATATCAAAAAGAAGTGTCAACATAATAGATACTGCCAAAACTACCGCCGCTTCATACGGATCGATCTATAAATGTAAAAAAGAAAGAAAATCGCAAATTGTTAAAGCCTAAAACATTTAAATATTTGATAAATAATAGAAGGTCTTACAGCTCTATGAATTTGAAATTCCGAAGAGTATCTTGTTATGCCAACATTGTAGAAGAAAACTGCGAATTGCGATAAGTATATGGCGTATGATATTCTGCTAAAAACTACCAACCAATAGCTGGAGAGGATTTTGTTGACGATACCTTGAACATTAAGATTATTTTTTAGAATCTCTAATAACCTGTAGTGTCCACACCAACTTTGTCCACATCAATGCGAGCGCTGCAGCACGGTTTACGTATTAAAAATTACAAACTAGTAATGTGTATGTGGCATATGAGTTATTACCTCCGTGATCTGTAAAGCAAGCGAAGATTATCCAACTCAGAGCCATAGCAGACGCCACTGGACTGATCACAGCGTAGTAGGCTGCATCTTCGACATTATAAGTGAAGTCTCTTCTTGCATACTTCCAAGGTGAAAATAGTGACCAACACCCTAAGGCACTTGCAGTCAGCCATCCAACAATTGAAAAAACCTAAACAATTTCATTTTCCATATATCAGTTAATCTAATTTAAATAACAGACTTTGAATTGTCAGTTGAATCAATCAACAAAGAAAATATGTACAAGTGTCATTGTCACAAAGTTTAAGTTTTGATGTGTCAACCATACATACCTATCACATATTTTAAGTCTTAAATCGTTTTTTTTTTTAATTTTAAATCATATAAAGTACCTATATTATTATTCTTACTTTATGAATTTTTATACTTTTTCCAGTATAATTCATCAAAACACCAAGTACGACGCCGAATAAATATGGTGTTGCTCTATGCAGAGGTAGCATGTAAGTCAAGTTTGCTGTCTTATAAAGATGTTTGAGACTGAAATAGTAATAAAGCACTACCATAACTATAACTGAAGAGGACAATCAAGTACTTTTTTAGGATAAATAAATCTTACGTCATCCCATGAAATATAACTAGAGAAAGGTTATTGTTCACTGTAGATAGGTAACGCAGCGTTGCCGAAAGTTGAAGGAGGAAAAAGATCAGCAGAATGCCAATCACCGGTTTGATTTTCAGGAAAAAGACTAACATCGGTACTATCAAAGACAACTGCATGTCCAAAGCAAGTTGGTGGGTGTGAGTTGCACACTGTGAACAATTTATTCAATTTTTTTTAAGAATATAATTATGTAAAAATTGTTATTTCTCATCAATATATTTACCATTTCTTCAAAAGGAAAGAAGTTCTGTATATAAAGTAGATTGGTCCACGCATTTTTCTTACAAATGTCAGCATTCGATTTAATAATACTGTTCCATTGAGGTCCTGTTCCAATATGTTCCATCACAAATGCGTACCAAAAAACAACAGCAACCAGTGCAGGTGTTAATCTAAAATCCATTATACATACCATTGACATAGTTCTTGAAATATTGTTGACTTTTGATTTTATAATAAATTGATGAATAATAAAGCTTACCTTATAAATCTAGCAGCGAACCGACAGAACCAACGAATTTCACCGCGAATTTGCAATTCCTTAGCCATATTGTAAGCAGTCAGCACTCCACTAAGAAGTAAGAACGAATCCGTGTAAACCAATGAGACTCTCAGGACAGAACTGATCGGATTGTTCGCGACCTATTGTTAGAGCAATTAATGTCGACGCCATTAAATCAAACTTAGTCCCTCTTTAGACACAGGTCGTCTCATACCCCCTTAAAACAATCGTATACCTCGGTAAGTAAGATGCGATTAGCATACGGCATTCTGCTCAGTGGAATCAGCTTGTGAGCGATGTAAAGAGCCATCGTCGCGAGAGACCGAATCCCATGTATGCAGGTGATTTCCCCGCTTCCTGTGCCAGATTCCCAAAAAATGGATTTTATTGTCCTTTTAAGAGAGAAGGACATGATTATCCTTTCTGAATAATTTCCTAAAAAAATAAAATATTCAATAATTTTTCAGATTTCTTAGAGCAGAAAACCCGGTTGGAAGTAAAAAGATAGAAAGTCTATCTATTTCAATCTTTTTCAATCTTCAGGATTGAAATAGAAAGGAAAAATGAATCCAAATGTATCCATCCCTATCCATGCCAATCTATTTCTATCTCTTTTCTAATCTACCAGAAACTCTTTCCTTTTCAATCTCAATATTTCTATCTTTATGTATTCTTTGTCTATCTTTGCCAATATAATTTCCTATCATCCATCTATCCACGCCAATCTTTCTTTATTCTCCGTCTATTCACACCAATCTTTTTATATCCCTTTCGCAATCTATCGCAGCATCTATCTTTTTCAATCCCTGCTTTCCTATCCATGTCTATCCCTGGTCTAGTCATTTGAATACTTACTTATCTCTTTTACACGCTTATCCTTTTCAATCTCTACTAATCTATCCATATCTATCCTTGTATAGTCATTTCAATCCTTTCCTATCTCTCTTGAAGTGTATTACCTAGTCTACTCTTTTCAATCACTACCTTCCTATCCATGTCTACCCTTAATCTAATCATCTCAATCCTTTTCTATCCTTTTTATAATCTACTAAGAAGCCTCTCCTTTTCAATCCATACCTCCATATCCGCATGTAATAATAATAATAATAATAATAATAATAATAATCCTTATTCTTCTATCCATATCTATCCTTGTACAATTATTTCAATCTTTTTATACCCTATATATTTTTCTATTTCTATCTGGCTAATCATTTCAACGCTGTTCCCTAGTAGAAATTGGTCCTAGTTTTGTGCAAGTTTCTAGTCAGTTTTTCCCTACGTCTGGTTAGCACCTAACGAGGAAACTTTTCAGTTACTAGTAAGGAATGTAACGCTGCATCGAGTGAGGAACTGACTAGAAAATCTAGAAGGAAGAAATTATTTCCATTTTTTAAGTGAAATATAACATATTTATTTATTCATATGTGGGACGTTTTTTTAAAAACCGAACAGATTTGGATGAAAAATGACTGATACATTTTTGATTCAGCTAAAACTTTTTTTACGGGTTCTTTATCGAAAAAGAAAAGATACGTATTCGAAGATTTTTTTTTTTTTGGAAAAAAAAGGATTGAAAATTTGAGAATTTGGTGATTTTTGACTTGAAGACTATTTTTTTTTAATTCATAACACCGGTTCTATTTGAGCTAGAGACTTTATTTTTTTTCATTTTGAAGGTAAAAGAACGAGATTTAATAAAAAAAAATACTTCAAAGAAAAAATATTAACAAATTCAAATTGTTATAAACAATTGAAATTTTCAAATCGATTTTTAACAATTGCCCCACCCATGAATCAAGCTTTTAGTATTTTTATCGTATTCAACGTTAAATTTCCTTTCGAAAACGATTCTGTAATCGATGGACAAATAACACTGGACAACAAAATATGACCTATGTCGGGTTGGGACGAGATACATCATTTCCATGGTAGTTTTCTGTGCTGAATCCAAATCTGACCTCCGTTTTTTTCGTTGAT
>CAJFCO010017465.1:6810-17904 GCA_904066015.1 Synergus gifuensis | reverse complement strand
GAGGGAGACGTCCCATTGAAGCATTTGCATTCAAATCTCCGTGAAGTCGCCAAAACTGCAGGTCAGATATACACTAGGGGAAGGGAGAAAGCTAAACTTTTACAAAATATCATGAGTAGACAAATTGTTAATTTGGAGGAATTAACATCTCCTGCTTTCAAAAAGTTAAATTCCACCAGTGAATTCTGTTTCCATCACGGTCTAAAAAAACAAGAATACTTTACATGTGCTCTCAACAATGCTTTTAAACTAAAGAACTGGTTACAGGATCAAAGGAAAGAAGAAGCGCTGCTTTCTAACACTCCCAGCCGTAATCAAAGTTTGTTTTGAACCAGCAAAATCAAAACTTTGGCAATCAGTAAACCAACAACGGAGTCGTTGACATCGCGAACGGTTGCGGACAACATTGAGAGATCTGTGGAAAAAATAAATGAACCATCCACATCAACTGAAATAAATCGCTTAATCCAAAATTTACCACCGCTTGGTAATCCTACACCGAGGGATGGACAGTTTACAGATTCTGCAAGCAATTCAGATTATACCAGCGTGTACTACTGGGGTCTTTTCAGCGGATCAAATACCGAAAATTTGGATGAGACCGGCGTGTATAGTTGCAAACTTTGACGGAGCAAATAAACCTGGATCACACTGGATTGCCATGTATGTGAGTAAAAATGGCAGAGGAGTCTACTTTGACAGTTATGGGGTACCGCCTCTTATCCCTCTACATCTTTATCGCTTGCGAGGAAATTGCACCCTGTTCAGATGGAACACAACGCAATTACAAAGTGCGTCTTCGGATGTGTGTGGTCAGTTTTGTGTTATGTTTCTTCATTATATGTGCAATAGTTATTCTCTGCGTAAGTTTACCAACCTTTTTACGGGTAATTTAGTGGAAAATGATCGCATTGTTGTGAAGTTTTATGAAAGACTATTAAAAAAATATAAAATTAAGACTAGGGCTTTGCGACAAACAAAAGACGTATTCCAAGGCGGGTATTATGATCGTGGGGTAATTAATACACATCTTGCATCATGCGTTCAATCTTGTTCGTCACAGCTCGCTACATTATATCTTGCATAAATATCCATCATATTATTGTTTTTCTTAACTACTTGAATCTCATTGTAATACATTCAGATGTTTTTAGCTGCGCCGCGTGTTAGTTTTAAGATTTTTTCAACAATTAATTACTTGTAGATGTGTGTATTTTTTTTTATTTCTAGTTTAAGGAGTCCCTAGCGCTTATATCGTTTCTCTCTTTTACTCTCGTCGTCACTACCTATAAAATAGGCGTGTGTTTGTGTGGATTTTGTATGTGCAAGGCGGATTTGGAAATGTCGAATCTAAAATTATCTTGTATCCCAGGCTACATAAAGTTTAATCAGTTATAAATATAATCTTTAGTTTTAGTACATGTATTTTTAATTTCAAGCTAGCTTTAGATTTTTTAAATGAAAAATAGTTTGAGTAGGCCTATTTCGATGTAAGGTTTCTTTTTTAAAAAATTGAATAAACCCATATACACAGGTTTAAACGAAAACCACTCCTCTTGTTACTTACCCTTCACCTATTTTATAAAATAATTTTTATTCATAAATTTTTTTATTCTTAATAATAACAAATCTTTTTTTAAAAACAATATTCCATTAAAGAACATTATTTTATTGTGTTAAAAATAGTAAAAATCATTTCTTTATACTTATCTTTGGGGATTCCCTACCCTACCTTCTACGTCACAACACTCCAGACTAGGAATTCCCTTCCCCCACCCTTTTACCGCTACCAGTTTCGGAAAACCCTTCCGGTCTTACGTCATAAGGCCCCGAAGTTTCCACACTGTCATCCCCTCTACCCGTCTACACCACTCGCTACGTCACACCAATACTTGTAGGCGAGGGGTCTGTCGCCGAAGTGCGGTGCAGAGGGAAATATGCCACGCCCCTTTCGGCGCCCCATAGTTGCCCTATTCTACTACCGATTATGTGTTATATCTGTTTATGAGGGTTTCTGTAATGACTGTAAGCTTTTGCTTCTACTTCAGGGAGTTTGTCTGTAAATTTTTGTGCGGTTTAACTTGTATTTTAAGTTCAGATATGCCTATAATGCAACGGTGACAGAAAAATGACACTTTTCGTGGATATGCCCACATGAGACATTCTTTTACAAATCATATAGATTTGGACGAAAATTGACCGACCCATTTTTTATTGAGCTAATACTTTTTTTACGGGTTCATTATCGAAAAAGAGAAGATACGTATTCGAGGATTGTTTTTATTTCGCAATTTTTTGGGAAATAGGAGGGGTTGAAAAATTGACAATTCGAGTAAAGACCATTTCCTTAAAAAGGCATAACTCCTGTTATATTTAAGCTAGAGACTTTATTTCTTTTTCATTTGAAAGGTAAAGGAAGGAGCTTTAATAAAAAAATTATTACAAAAATATTATTAACAAATTAAAATTGCTATAAACAATTAAAATTTTTTAATCGATTTTTAACTAGTTTAGCCCACTCGAATTACGTTCTTAGTATTTTTATTGTATTCTACGTCAAATTTCCGATCGAAAAAGATTTTTTTCGAAATGGTCAAAGTACTATTACTATTGGAAAAAATTTAATGTATCTAGCGCTGTCGAGCACGGGACCTCACACCGGCGCGCAGTTCACTTTACACGGCCGATTTTCATCTCTTATATCGTTTTTCTCTTAAAATATAAATGATTATTATATATTTTTAAATAAATAATCTTATTTCTTAGACAAGATAAATTTATTAAAAATTCAAGAAATAAATAAATAATAAGAAGTAAAAGAAAAACATCAGTATTGAAAATGTAGATTACTTTATTAGGATCTTTATATAAGATTTATGATAAAAGAAAATCGTTCTAGCCACAGTTTAACATAAGTAAAGGAAATGGAAATGGTCATTTCCAAGGCATTATCTATGCGAAATTGTAAACCCGAGAGTTTCGAGACAAGAAATCCTTAAACCTTGTAAACTTCCAAACTCAAACGTTCTAAGCTAATGAAAATGATTTAGAAGTCCTACAAATAGAAGAGGGTCTCTACTTTGCTTTTGAGTTTTCATTTTATATTTGAGGTAGCTTTCCCAAAATTATATACAACATAATCTGATGATTATACTCAAGTATACTCTGATGTATACTCAAGTATACTCAGATGATTATACTCAAGTAATGCCAGGCCAAAAAGATTACGTCTCTGTTAAAGTGGATGGAAACAGAATTCAAATGCAGAAACGTCTTCTTTTAAATAATTTCAAAGAATTGCATAACATTTTTAAAATTAATCACCCAGAAATGAAATGCAGTTTCTCAAAATTTGCTAGTCTACGACCTAAACACTGTGTGTTAGCAGGATCTAGTGGTACTCACTCAGTTTGTGTCTGCGCAATACATGAAAATATTAAATTATTAATTGACGGAGCTAATTTAAAATCAATTACTGATGATTCGACGCAACCTATAACAAATTATCGCGACTGTTTAGATCGTATGGTATGTGATTTAAAGTCTACTAACTGTTTTTTAGGATTGTGTGATCAATGTCCGGGCGTAAAGAATGTTATTGATCAATTAGAACAGAAGTTTGAAGAAAAATTAATTGAAAATATTAAGTACAAACAGTGAATTACAACCGAAAGAACTACATTACAAACCCTAATATCTACTGCCGATGAATTCTTGCAAACTTTAAGTAACGGTTTAAATAAATTATTACTACATTCATTTTTAGCAAATAAACAAAGAGAATTTTTAAATGAAAAGAAAAGTAAAATAATGAAAAATGAATGTATTGTCATTTGAGATTTTTCTGAAAATTATGCTTTCATAATTCAAAATTCCGTTCAAGGTATTCACTGGAATAATGATCAAGTGATAATACATCCATTTTCAATATATTACAAAGATAATGACAATGAATTGAAACTTAAAAGTTTTGTGTCTATGTTCGAATGTTCACGCCACGACACTATTGCTGTTCATCTCTTCCAAAGACAGTTAGTAGACTACATAAAATCAGAGTTACAAGGGATTAACAAAATAATATATTTTTCCGACGGTGCCAGTGGGCAATATATGTAAGCACAAAAAAAATTTATTAATCTTACTCATCACGAACAAGATTTTAAAATAGCAGCTGAGTGGCACTTTTTTCCTACTTCGCATGGAAAAGGACCATGTGATGGAATTGGTGGCACTCTAAAAAGACTTTCTGCTAGAGCTAGTCTGCAAAGAGTAAATAATCCTATTCGTACACCTAGAGAATTATTTACCTGGCCGAAAGAAGCTCTACCAAACATAACATGTCGTTATTCGACAAATGCTGAGTACGAAGAAGAAGAAAAGCGGTTTTCAGCACGCTTTCAAAAAGCTATAACAATAAAGGGGACTTTAAAATATCATTGTATGATTCCAGTTTCTATTCAAGAATTGGAAGCAAAGCAATTTTCCATGTATGAAAAGAAAAATATTGTAAAAATTTGTAAATAAGAAATGTTAAAATTTGAAGAATGTAAATACTGTGTAACTAAGCCAACCTACCGAAATCTTAATAAAGTAATAATTAGATTTTCAATACTGATGTTTTTCTATTACTTCTTATAATTTATTTATTTCTTGAATTTTTAATAAAGTTATCTTGTCTAAGAAATAAGATTATTTATTTAAAAATATATAATAATCATTTATATTTTAAGAGAAAAACGATATAAGAGAAGAAAATCGACCGTGTAAAGTGAACCGCGTGCCGGTGGGAGGTACCCCGTTCGTCAGCGCTAGATACATTAAATTTTTTCCAATAGTAATATTACTTTGACCATTTTTAAAAAAATCGTTTTCGATCGTAAATTTGACGTAGAATACAATAAAAATACTAAGAACGTAATCCGAGTGGGCTAAACTAGTTGAAAATCGATTTAAAAATTTTAATTGTTTATAACAATTTTAATTTGCTAATATTAGGTATACAACTTTGCTTCCGCCGTTTTTCGATAGATAGCTGCAGCGGTAAGTGTCGGTTGAAATAGGCAAGTCAAAAATTTCATACAGTAAGTTTGGACAACTGTCAACATAACGATAGCACCACATTAGTGAATTTGTGTTTGCATCAGAAGTGTATTCTCGATCAAAGATGTCAGTTTTCGAGCCAAATTCTCGTCATTTACGGGAAGTGTTGATTTTCTGCTTTCATTTGAAGAAAACTGCGGCTGAGGCTCATCGAATGCTCTGAAGTGCTTACGATGACGCTGCTCTTAGTGAAAGAACGTGTTGTGAGTGGTTTCAACGCTTTAAAAGCGGTGATTTTGATGTCGAGGACCGGCATGGCAGCGGAAGAGAAAAAATTTTCGAAGATTCCGAACTGAAGACATTACTTGCTGAAGACTCGTTCCAAACGCAAGAAGAATTAGCAGAATCATTGGGAGTCACTCAACAAGCAATTTCGAAACGCCTCAAAGCCATGGGAATGATTCAGAAGCAAGGAAATTGGGTTACTTATGAATTGAAGCCAAGAGACGTTGAACGCCGTTTCTTTGCTTGTGAACAGCTGCTTCAAAGACAGAATCGGAAGGGTTTTTTACATCGCATTGTAACCGGCGACGAAAAATGGGTTCACTGCGATAATCCCAAACGCAGAAAATCATGGGGAATGCCCGGACATGCCTCCACATCTACGCCTAGACCGAATATTCACGGTGCCAAGATTATGCTCTGCATTTGGTGGGACCAGCTCGGTGTGGTGTATTATGAGCTGTTGAAACCGAGTGAAACTATCACAGGGGATCGGTATCGAAGGCAATTGATGCGTTTGAGTCGAGCATTGAAGGAGAAACGGCCACAGTATCAAGAGAGACACGATAAAGTTATCCTGCAACATGACAATGCTCGGCCACATGTCGCAAAACCCGTCGAGACATACTTGGAAATCCTAAAATGGGAAGTCTTACCCCACCTGCCGTACTCTCCAGTGATTGCTCCTTCCGACTACCATTTGTTCCGATCGATGGCACATGGCTTAGCTGAGCAGCATTTCCACTCTTATGAAGAAGTTAAAGAATGGATCGATTCGTGGATCGCCTCAAAAGACGCAAAGATTTTTCAAGATGGTATCCGACAATTGCCCGAAAGATGACAAAAAGTAGTGGCTAGTGACGGACAGTACTTTGAATCATAACCAGGTAATCACTTTTTCAGAATAAAGCCTCAAATTTTCGAAAAAATCGGCGGAAGCAAAGTTGTGCACCTAATACGTAGAATAGCACTCCGTTGATTAGAGTTCAAACGACAGAGCGCATGTAATGCTATGGTATTTTTGTCACCAATATGCTTACGTGCGTTCACCGCCATCACAAACGTACAACTGGCATTTTTGCAGAATCACTACTACTTTTTATACCCTTCTGAGGGATGTAAACGTAAGAAAAATTGTCAGTCGGAAAAATATTTGTTCAATTTTACGGATGTATTTTATAGATTCTAAACCTTATTATTATTATTATTATTAAAAACTTTTGGCAAAAAGTGCGTAGGCGTAACCTATTAGCTTTTCATGTTCCGCGGATGGAACATCTATTAGTTTTTCATGTTCCATAACCGGGCACGCGCCAGGTATTTTTTGCTTATCGTACCTGGACCGGCGCAAATACAAGTTTATGAAAGCGACGCGGTCGTTACGTGCCTCCAATATACAAATGGATGCTTCCAGCGTGGGTCCATTATGTATACTAAACAAAATCAATTTTACGGATGTATTTTATAGATTCTAAACCTTATGATTATTATTATTATTAAAAACTTTAGGTAAAAAGTACGTAGGCGAAACCTATTAGCTTTTCATGTTCCGCGGATGGAACATCTATTAGCTTTTCATGTTCCATAACCGGACACGCGCCAGGTATTTTTTGCTTATCGTACCTGGACAGGCGCAAATACAAGCTTATGAAAGCACCGCGGCCGCTACGTGCCTCCAATGTTAGCTGATTTGGAAGCACCACCACGTTGGCCCCCGCGCGCCTTCACCACCACCAACAGTAGATTTTTACCATTTTCAGTTTTATTTCCTTTTACCTGTTTTCGCCATTTCCACTGGTATTTCCACCTGTAACCTGTGAGTGATGTGGTGAGAAGAAGAAAAATGTTACTGACCAGGTATCATGTTTGAACAGTGATTGTATGTATAAGATGCTGCACCTACTTATCTTACTTGTAAGAGCAAATGAGAGAACAAAAGAGAGGTAGAAATACAGCTAGAGAGAAAAGTGTTGACATGTATGAACCCTAGAAAACGAGAAAAATATTTGAAAACGAAAGAATAATTTTATTTGAAATAGCTGGCAAAACAATTTTCGAATGAGGTTTACTATTTCTTCTTCTTCTTCCTATATTTAAGAATGCAGGGTAGACTGTAAAAGAAAAAAATTAATAAGACAAAAATACGTCATTGTACATTACAAAAAATTTATTTATTAAAAATGATATACGTATGAAATCAAGTTAAACAAACTAAACATGTGATATATAAGTTTTTACAATAAAGTCAGTGTCTAAATCGTGTACAAGATTAACATTATTATCAGTAGTTTTTTTTTTGCATACAAGATTACATTTTTATACAATTCACACATACACAAACACCCGAAATATATTTTTCACATAACCAAGTTTTGTATTGTCTTCTTGATTCACAAGAAATCATAATTATTATTTATTAAACTCTATGTGGACAAAAGTAATGAAAATACTTTTTTAGGGTTAAGTCTTTTTTTTAGATTTCTTATCTTCCTTCACTTCACTAGCGATGAAACTGTGTAACACCACAGTTATTTCAAGAAACACTATATCAAAATATAGTTGCACAAAGACTTGAGGTAATTTATTTTTGACCTGTTCTTTCAGGAAATCATATTTCGCTTTAACCAGGTGCTTGACGAATTCATCGGACGGGTTTTCATGTTTTCCGATTTGAAATAACTGCACAACTCCTCCAAAAGTATGTTTTTACAGTGTTCGACATCCTTCACAATTTTCTCTAAACCTCTAAGCCGCTCCTCGATGCAAACGACCACATTGATAAGACCCTCAAATGTTGGCATTTGCATCACAACACCGGGTGAATATTTGTTTCTGTTAGCTTTTAATTCACCAGTTACTCCTCTGCAATCTTCATCCTCGATGATTTTCTCAATCAACACAGGTTTGGCCGAATATGATGTAGTAAACACAAGACGGTATCGTCCCAGAGAAATCGGTAAATCTCCAGGGCAGCCTTCTTCAAAGAATGATGCAATTACGTCGAACTTTTTCACTAACTGTGCCCATTCGGACAAGTTCAATGATGATCCACGCGAACAATTACCCACCAATCGTAACACTGGTACAAAGCAGCCATTGGGTTGGATTTCCAGACCAACAAAAATTTTTTTCGATGCAGAATTGTTTAATTCGTAAACTGTTGACATGATAAGATGATGCTGGCGTGGATTTTTCACTTTTTTCACAATTTCAAATTCAGGAGATTTTTCTTCAGTTGTTAATCTCCGTTTTACAACAACATTTTGTTGTTGTTACTGTTGTTGTAAAACGTTTTCCATAACGGGTTGACTAGAGTCTTGATCCTCACTACGACTCTTCAGCACCACTTGATTTTGAGACTCAGACATTGTAGTATACTTTAGAAAGCGGATTCTGAATGAAAATGGTTTATATGTGAGGTTTTCTCACGTTTTTATAGATAAATCCCCGCTCTTGGTCCTAAAAAGTGGTGATGGAAGGGGTATGTCACACGCGCGCGCGCTTGTTTTATATGAAAAATTTTCATATAAGGATAAAAATATATAAATTTTTACATGAATACATGACCCTTCATGTGTGTGTGTGTGTGTGTGTGTGTGTGTGTGTGTGTGTGTGTATCAGGTAAGTGCTATAAGTGTTTGTGATAGTGACGTGCAAAAAAATTTGGATCAAGTGATCAAAGGTGTGGGTTTAGACACCATCACAGATCCATTCGCCGATGAATGGAACCAGGTTCTAGGTGATCTGGATATAATAACATGTAAGTATTATAATATAAAATTACTTTTTAACATTTACTTTTTCATTTCGTTTGGAATTTATCTATAATACTTGGTGTCATAGATATGTGACAAATAAAAATTCATAATTTAGATTTTTTTAAAAAAAAGAAAAAATACACAAATGATTGACAATAAATAATTTTCACTTAATTAATGTAAATAAAAAAAAATATTTTAAAATTATGAAAGTTTTATTTATTTATTTAAACATGATTTAAATTTTACAAGTTTTTATTAGAAACCCGTAGAAAAATCTGAATATACGAATAATTAAATGGTTATTGAAAACAAAATACGATTTCTCATTTTTAAAAATTTATTTACAACAGCTGTCACTAGAACAACTGTTGCGAATAATCCCTCTACTTCTGGTATGGATTGGGATAGTACAGAGAACCTGGATAATCAGGAGTCAAAGACCATTGATCAGGTGGAGGCGATAAATGGACAGGGTGAGGAGGATGAGAGAACGGTGTTATTTCCCTTGATACCACGGAGGAAAAAAACGTTCTTTGATCTACCTTTGATCAATTTTGAGGCAGGACCCAGCGGTTTTAACCCTCGAAATGAAAATAAAGGTAAATTATAATTTAAAATTAATTAGTGTTACAATTTACCATTTTGTATAATCCCTTAAATTATACTAATTTATTTTGTTTCTTTATTTATTATAGACACGACAACTGGCTTGTCAGAAAATATACCCCTTGCTCAAAGGGCGTTAAAACTAAAAATTAATCGCCAGGAGGAAGAGCAGGATGAATCTTTTGATAACGAGGTGATAGAGGAGGAGGAGGAGGACGAGGAAGTCGAGGCAGAGGAGGAGGCTGTTTTTCTTAAAACAGGTCAGGGTATCAATATTAATATACACTGATAAGCAGTTAGATTCTATTAAAGAAATACTAGTACCTCTAACACAAGAGATTAATCCTTTAAATTTAAATAATTTAAAACAATCAGTAGATGACATCGAGAATGCCGTTGACAAGGTCAGTAGAGACAGACGAACCCGAAGCTGGACTGAACAGTACTACCTGGTTACAGTACCTAGGTTAAACTGCGTTCATAACTGTCTTAATTTTCGCGGGATACAAATGTGGTATCCTTGACTTACTCCGTAAGTGTATACCTCGGAAGATTTGTATATTTTGCGTAAAGACCAATGTAAGCACAGCCCCATCTGTGCATTACACCGCTGCTCCTACTGCACCATTAGAAGAAAATAAGGTAGATTGTACAATTAAGACTACTAATGTTAAAATAAGACCCAACAAAAAGATTTAGGGACTAAATACAATCTAAAGGGAGGACTGTAACGGAAACATAAATCTCCCCCTTCTCTAAAGTCCCTCTGGTATGGGGCCCTAGCCGCAGAATCCCTTGTGCGAGGGAGTTAGTCTTTTTGGTACTGGGGCCTTACCGTTCATTATCTTAAAGGGCAGAAAGATGTGTGCGTCTGATTTTCTGCGTGTTTTAAGCGGCTATTGAAAGCCTTTTTAGCACTTGGCAAAGGAGAAATCGAACCAGTTTTTATAAAAACCATTCAACATTGTCGTAGATATTATTATCCTTCAATTTTTCTCCTCAATACTTTAAATTATTTATTATTGATGACAAATAAGGATTAAAAATTTTACTTTCCTTAAGAATTTAAATCTTATTGTTGTAATTTTCTTTTCTAATAAATTTAAAAATAAATGAAAATATTTTTCAAAAATTTATTGCAACTTTTCTTGTTGAAGTAGGGAGAAAATGTAAGGATTGATTATATAGTTTTTTAGGTTTTCAACTGTTATTTAGTGCTTTAAGCTAGAATTACCACTTTTACTACCTCAGAAAAAAAAAATCAAAGTACTTCAATCAGAAAAGTCAAACTAAGTTTAACTAAAATTAGACAACAATGAATTTCAGTTTCCTCAAAGCAGCTTTGCAAAATGTCAGTGCATTACTTTGAAATTAATCTATGTTTATAATTTTTGATCAAAAAAAA
>CAJFCO010017463.1:19920-35693 GCA_904066015.1 Synergus gifuensis | reverse complement strand
CAACATTTCAGAAGAAACGACTTGACGATGAAGAAGAAACGTTGCAGGCACATAAGGTGCTCCGAAATTATATTCAGGTAATATTTTTATCTTTTTCAAATCTCGTACTGCGATACTTTTTTTTAACATTTTTCTTTTTTGCTACTATTTTGAAAATAACAATTATTAATTCTTGAATATTGTTATACAATATATATAGCAATCGACGTTGAAGAAAAAGGAATCGAAGGGACATGGACGTAGCTAAGGAGGAGATTTTTTGCAGACGGCACACGACATTACCGAAATAAGTAGCAACAAAATGGATATAGTTGTCAACGGTTTGACGGAGGTGTCTAATATTCTGAGTGAAAGCTTGGGAAAAATTGTTTTCCAACTCACTCGCATAGCATACGTAGCGAAATGCGCATACAGTCTTATAACCGCAGATGACAAAGTACAACCACCACTTGATACAGTTAATTAAAATCTGGAGGAATACGAAGAACTGGATGAGGAATTCCTCCGTAATTATTCATAAAAGATTCTTTTTAACTTCTTTTTAACTTCTTTTTAACTTCTTCTTTTTAGTTAATAAATATTATAATTAGATATTTTTTTGCTCTGTAGCGAACTTCGCCTTTAAAATATAAATATCTATGCAGAACAAAAAATCTATAATTTCATTTTTTTTTTTTTGTGTAAAACGCAAAGATCAAATTCTTATTTTGAGATAAATACTTGGATCCAACGCCCTTAAAGAATAAAAAATGAACTTTTAATTCTTTTGTAATCGCATATGCGCTAGCTGTAATCAGTGTAAACCAGTTTTAATAAGCTGTAGTATTATACGAGTGATATTATACGAAGTGATATTATAGTGTTATTATATGTGATATTATATTATGTTATATTACAGTGATATTATATTATATTATAAGTGATTATTATACGAGTGATATTATACGATATGTTTGAAAAGTTTAAATATAATTATTTTTGAAAATTCGTACCCATTTTTAATATACTTTTGTCAGAGAAATTTGTCTGAAAGTCAGGGAAATGTCAGGGAAATTGAAAAATTGAATCTTGTGGCCACTCTGGTTTTGAAATTTTTTAAAAGAAGATTTAGAAATATTAAGATATTTCAAAAGGTCTTGATGGATTTTTAGATTTTACAGATTTTAATTTTTTAATTGTAATGAAGGGGAAAAAATTTTGTACAGCTGAAAAAATCGGGATTTCTTTTCTTGTCTTTTAGCGGCGATCCTGATTTAAAAACATTTGTGTAATATACTTTACACTATAATACAAATCTGTAAACAAATTTGCTTTATTATTTACTGAAATTACTTAAATATCTTTGAGATGCCAGCTCCGTTAGTTGCAATCGAACCCGTTAGTTGCAACGGAATGGAAAAAATAGCGGAATCCATTAATGATGTTGAAAATAAATAGTCTCAAATAAAATAAAAAATTTTTATTTTAATATACCGTGCTACATTCTTTTCTTTTTACTGTTTTATTCCTTACCCGGGCGTTTGTTTTCCACCAACATAAATTTGATGCCGCAATATCCACAACCTTTTCTTTTTAAAAGAGACGGTGTCTGAATACTGGAAGTATATATAATATACGAACAATTAAAAAATAATGTATAATGATCACTGTGGAGAGTATAATATGTAATTTAGTACAATTTAAAGGGGAGTTCAAATTTATAGTATAATATATAATTTTGTTATTTATTACCTGTATCCACATTCTATATGTTTACATCGGTACTTATACCGGTAAAAAACATGGTACGAATGACACCGCGTGATTGGTGGCAAAGCGGGATATATCTTCCTTGCTTTGCGAGTCCTGAAAAAGTAAAATTTCATGAGTCAACATATACATTATTTAAAAAATTTTTAAGTTTATTTCAAATATAAAATTACCATTTCCTCAACAACTTTCCATGGCCTCCCTGCTGTGGCGTTGCAGATTTTTAATCTGTAACGTCAAAAGATATAGTTAACCGGCACCGGAGACAATAGTTATTTTCACTCACGTTGTCTGATATTCACAACCAGAAAGAGAGCCACACCACGAACTTTCGGAGCACTCTCAAAAATATATACTTAGATTTAATTGCTTTCGAATATGTTTATTTTTATGTAAACCTTGAGCCATTTGGAATACTAAGAAGGATGTAAAGGAAACCGAGGATTTGAATTGTTAAGAAAGAAGGAAGGACGTCAGCGATTCAAACCACGTCAGTACTCCCGCCAAACACCAGAGTCCGCCGTCTCTCGGGCCGTGGGCCAGCTGTGTCAGTCGACAGCTACGTCGCACGGAGCCCCGTGCATAGGAGAAATTCTACATTCTCTTATTAAAAAGACTGGGAATGGAAATTATTAGCTAAATGTTCCCCTACTGACAAATAGATTTTTAAGAGACACTTTAGCGAATGCTCAGCCATTCCATGACTCGCCAAGAACATTTCAAAGTGTAAGCGCAGGGTACATCATCGACTAGCCATATTGGTGACTAGTGACAAGACTTTGCTGAACTACGTCACTAGTCACATGACTTGAATAACTACTGTGATTGGCTGTAACGGACTCAGTACTCATGATGGCGGTTGACTGACTTCCGCTAGCTGTCAACGAACTTCCGCCCTGTTCCTCGTTCTTCACTCTCTTTCTGGAAGTCTGTGTGGCAAGAAGCCTTTTTCTCGTGTTATCCTGTACGGATTATTTTAAAGATCTTAAACTGGTCGATTGGACTATTATCGAATTATCGCTAAACCACTATTGATTGAAAGATACATATTTTTGAGTCTTCGATGACTGAGGTAACGTCTTATATTGTTCTGGCAAGTTTGACAAAGTGCTAGTGTAAATTTGATTAAGTAACCTTTGAAATCACTTTGTCTCACTTCGCCATTTTCGACTCTTTGATATCTTGATTATATAATGTATTGTTTTCCTCGGGAGTGCTCACATGCGTATTAATAATTATTTTCAATAATTTATTCCGATTTTGTAGCCTTAAATTCAGTGTTTTCTTTGACATTCTGTAACGAAATATGGCATGGTTGTAGTGTTACATAACACGCCTGCCACATGTTCGTTCTGTTCTAAATTTCCGATCTACTTTCTTTTATTTGAACAAAGTCTGATTAACGACTAATTTTGTATTATTGAACTAAATTTTGATATAATTGGATCGTATTGCAATCTAATCAATTTTTGGATTCCCGATTACGCGATTACGTAATCATATAACTGTCTTATCGTATGTCCTATTATGTAACACATTCGAATCTTTGATTATGTAATTTATTTTGATATCCGAATATTCCTTTGTTAAATATATTTGACTGTTTCTCATATGAATCTGGTCTCGATTTCTTTCCGCTGTGCTCTTAAACGCCCGCGACCTTGAGATGAGCTAGTAGCTGTTCTTTTCTTTAGGATTTTCAGGAAAGCATTGGAATTCATCGTTATTTATACAAATAAATGACTGGCGCGATATAAATTTGAATTCCCTTGAGTATAAATAATGTTTATAAGATTGTTGAGACGTAGTACCGCGATTAGAGACCGATCGCGTTATACTGCACGCCACTCATGTACCACAGTACCACACCGCAGCGTGGCACATCTCGTGCAGCAAGGTATCTCGCAACCTTTCTGGTGTTGTTATAATGTGAAATAAATTTGTTCAATAATTATATTATACGTATTAATTTCGAATGAAATATATAAACGTTTGACGTGTAATATCCACGAAGTAGTATAAGGAGACCGTACGCCATGTATTAGACATGGCCCCAAATCGTGGTCCCTCTTCTTCAGATTTTCATTGCTTTAGCTACGAGAGCGCCACTAACGGAAAATGGAGGAATTACTTTTGACTATAGTAGCAGACGATAATTTTGTCGTCTTCTATCTGGTCTGATACTATAGTCAAAAGTAATTCCTCCATTTTCCGTCTGTGGCGCTCTCGTAGCTAAAGCAATGAAAATCCAAGGAAGAGGGACCGTGATTGTGGGCTGTTTTTCACTAGCTAAAAGCACAGGCGTTGGGACTCCTTATACTACTTCGTGGTAATATCTTTCAGGAGGTTAAGATACTCTAAAACTTCAGCTTAACCATAATCTTTACAAACAAATTTTTATAATTATTTATTTATTTTAATAAACATTGGTTAAAGTGAAGTTGTGGAGTACCTTTTTCTCGAGAATTTAAGCTATAAAAAATAAGCTAAAATAAGCTAAGATAAAATAAAGTTTCAATTTTAAATCCAAACCTTTTCTGATACTGTGATATGAACATCTGTACCACCATCGGGAAGAGATTTATATTTTACGAAACCCGCAGTCCATGATAATCCTAATCGAGACCCCCATAGTATTTTACCCAAATATCCCGCTAAAACGTTATTAAAGAGCTGACGATTGACAATGGGATAGAGTCGGAAAAGGATTTCAAAAAAGAAACTTCTAGTTCCATCTTGTCTTCCTCCATAATGCTAAATAATGTAATTATTAGTGAATTAATATTTATATTATTTTTAGATTTGTGTAAAATTTGACCCCACCCCGTTTTTGCCAAATGTCCACGTTTTTTATTAATAATTTAATAAATAGCTATAAATATTAATAATTAATTAATTGTACACGACAATTTTGTAAATTTCGGGAAATTTTACTTTTCGGGAATTGGAAACGGAAAATGAAAACAGTCAAACTTGAACTTTTATAAATTAAAAATATTCAAAGTAAAATTTTGAGAAATTTAAGTAAATTTAGCAATTTAAATGTGCCATGTATTAAATGTATAAAAAAAGCTTTATTCCAAGCACTTCTAAACTGGACATTATTTAAAAAATGTAAAATATAAAATCCTTCATTAATACTTTTCAATGGAAAATTGAAATTTTAATTGTATCTATTAATTCTAAATTAATTAATTAATTAATTAACATGACAAACGAAATCTTTTTTAAATGTTTTAAATTTGAAAATCCGACAAAATCCATGAAATTCCTGAAAATTCTTCGGAATCTTTTAAAATCTGTAAAAATCCTTTAACTCTATGAAATTATATTTTGAAATCCTTTAAGAACTCTAAAAATCCTTCTAATCTATTTTAAAATCTCTGCAAATCCTTTCAAATTTTTCGGAATTCCTTTAAATATCTTAAACACATATAAAATACTTTGGATTCTCTTTTAATCGATTAAAATCATCTATATTTAAAAAAAAATTCTTTTCGTTGTTAACTATTCTTTGTTTTTTATTAGTCGTGAAAAAAGTTACGCAAATATTGAAAATTAAATAATAGTTTCTGATTGAAAATGTAAGAAAATAAAAATGGGATTTTTAAGTCTGTATTATTGAAGAATTTTTACTTAAAAAATTTTTATAGATGAAAAATTTCTGATTGAAACTTCTATTTTAATACTTAAGATTTTAATAATTTCTAAATTAATAAAAAGTAATATTTATTTGAACATCACTTCATTCTATTCTAAGAGGTTGTAATAATGCAATAATTAATTAAACAATTAATATTTAATCAACATCAAATATTAATATTTTATTGATAAAAAAATCTTGGGAACTCTATATTAAATTTTTAATATTTTTATCTCCCTTCGTGGAGAAATTTATCTGAAAATTACATAAATACTATAAAATTTCTACTTACTGTACAAAAATAGAGCAAAGAATAAGACACATGGTATTCTTTTATCAGATTTTTACACACATTTTTATCCGAAAGTTCGAAAATTTGGTATTCCAATGAATTTTGCTTTCGGTTCGAATTCGAATCCGATCATGGTAGATCATGGTGGAAATTGCAAATTATTCAGTAACTTTATAGCGTTTTTTGCTGAATGCCACTAAACTTTAACAAAATTACTAATGTTTGTTTTTGTTGTTGTGGTATCATTTTCGAAAGAAAACATAACCTTATTCTTGCCTATTTTTAAGTAATTAATTATACTTATCCTACATGTCAATTAGATTATAAAAAAAATCTGCCCGCTTCGCGGCCACATTCTCATCGCGCGCTTCGCTCGCAAAAATGAGCGCGCCTACGGCGCGCGGGGGGTCGAATATAGTTCGATCGTCGCGCTTTACAATCAGTGTTGCGCGCTTCTGCCCTTCGTGAAGCTTGCGCTTTACAGGACGCTTGAACCTATATGTTTTTTTTTTAATTTAATAAAATTATATATTTTTATATTTTAATTTATTTTTTTATATTTGTAATTTATATTTTTATATATTTTTCAAAATTTAATTAAATTAAATTTAAATTAAATTAAATTACAGCTTTAAATGCAAAATTTAACTAATTTACTTAAGGTTCTATCGACCTTAAGGAGCACATTCTCATCGGGGCACTCGCGCTTCGCGCTCGATACTTGATTTAAACCTCGCGCTTATCGCCCGGCTCTGTTTAACAATATTTTTCACGATTAAAACGAAAACTAGTCATCCTATTGAAAAATGGCCAAAGGAGAACTTGTAGATCTTTTTAAGGCGAATAATTATGTTTCTTATCATTTTCTCTGCATCTCGCGTTTTTTGGCTCAAAATTTGAATTTTCGATTTTTTAAGGAAATTCAAAAAGTTTTTATGCGGATCCTCTATAGGACGTTCAAAAAGAAACATTTTTCATCTTTAGACTTTTTTTCATATCGTGCGTTGTCTGGCTTCTAATTTAAGTTTTCTTTCATTTTTTTTGGATTTTCAAAATGCTATGGCTTTCAATTTTTTTTATCCAACAAAGTCATTAAGAAAAATTGTTCGACTTTTTGAGTACTACAAACATACGTCATTAGAATTTTTAGATTAAAAAAAAGTGGTTTCAAAATTTTTAAAAATGCTCCAACTTTTTGAATTTTTATCCAAAATGGCTGGCCAACGAACTTGACCTCCATTTTAGGACACTAAAAGAGTATACCAAAGGACAATCCAATCGGTCAATTCTTTCAAAAGTTATCGTGCTCACAAACTAAAAATCTTCAGACATTTGACATTTGACAAAAACTGGGGGGGTCAAATTTTACACAAATCTAATACCTTCTCTGATAAGAATGTAATAATTCATATGTTCACAATGAAATGCCAGGAATGTATTTTTTCATATTATAATACACATACAAATAAAAAAACATAATATTGGTTCGGATTCGGTAGCCTTTGAGTAACCTGAAAATGTCGATAAAAACCTAGCTATTTATTGGTCGAACTTTGTTGTCGGAATACCGATTTTTCGAATTTACTCGCATACGTTTATATCAGTGAAATTTCGGGAATGCACTGTGAAACTTCTCTTGCATTGTTTTAACATTTTTCATCTAAATGTTGCTAAATATCATTATTCAAGTCTTATTTTGTGATTATTATTTTAAAATAGTATATTTTACATAAAATTCACTTATAAATATGCATTTACAATAAGTAAACTCTTGTTTTTTTTTTTTCATTTGTTTCCATAATATATTGTCACAAAATATAAATACACAGCCATTTAATTCAACATTATAAATATTAACAACGCATTCAAGTTAATATTAATAACAAAATTCATGTCTCTTTTATCAATTATCCTACATAAGATCAGCTCATTTTATTCCATAAATCAGTGATTTAGTGATTAAAACTTCAAATTGTTTGGAAATCATCTCAAATTCCGCGCTACTTTTGATTCGACAAAAGTCGAACGTATTTTAGCTCGGAATACCATTTTAGTAACTTTCGACTTTTCTAGGGACGAATTCTAGGGATATATAGGATCTGACAGGCCTCGGAATCCCATTGCAGTCAGTTGACCGAGTGTAGGCCAGGGGGGTGATGCCAGAGGTCTGCCCAATATAAAAAAAGTGTCGTGAGAGTTGAAAACGGCCGCGGGTGGCGCTATTAGTGACTTTGCTCTACAAAACCATGCAATCCTGTAGGAAAAATATATAAAAATTACGAAATAAACATGAAAAACCACCTTAAATAATTTTTCATACACAGAGTAGAGTTTTTTAGTCAAGAAGAATTATTTACTTACTTATTATTTTGTTTAACATAGAAAAAAGCGGTGTAATAGACATAATTCAGACAAACAAACATTGCGTGGATATATTCGGGACTTATTATAAAATAATGAAAAAATAAATAACGAATACACAAATTAACGGAAAAAAATTTCTGAAAATATAAATTACCGAATTATAAAATTCCCAAATTATACAATTCACCGAAATGTAAAACGAATTATTATATTTCCTCAAATATTTCAATTCCCCAAATTTCAAACAGCCAATCATAGTTATAATTAATTATTAATTTGTTATCTATTCATAAAATTATAAATAAAACGAACATTTTAACTAATGATTATTTAATACATTACTAATTATTTACGGCAAATTTAAATATCAGAAATTTAGGGATATTTAACAATTCGTTTATTTTATTTCTATGATAAAGAAAATTAGTAAAACAAAATAAATTGTAAATTTTTGGTTTCGTTATTAATATTTTAATTCTATTGTATTAGTCTCTGATATTCAAAAATTTATTATACATATAGTATAGAAGTTATATAATAACTTCAATTTCTTCATCACTGTATTTTTAAATCTTTGAATATGAGAGACAAATACAACAGAATGAAAATATTAATAACGAAACCAAAAATTTACAAAAAACCGAAATTAAAACTAATTTTTTTATTTTGTTTTACTAATTTCCATTATTACAGAGATAAAATAAATTAATTGTTAAATTTCCCTAAATTCCTGAAATTTAAATTTACCGTAAATAATTAATAATGTATTAAATAATTATTAGTTAAAATGTTCGTTTTAATTTTAATTTTATGAATATATAATAAGTTAATAATTAATTAACTATGTTTGGCTCTTTGAAATATGGGGAATTGAAATAGTTGTGAACATATAATAATTCGTTTTTTTTACATTTTGGTGAATTTTATAATTTTATAATTTTATAATTCCGTAATTTATATTTTCAGCTATTTTTTTCCGTTAATTTGTGTATTCGTTATTTATTTTTTCATTATTTTATAATAAGTCTCGAATATATCCATGCAAAGTTTGTTTTTCTGAATTATATGTCAATTACTTGAGGTGTTTTTTCATGTTTATTTCGTAATTTTTATATACATTTCCTTTATGATAGCATGGTTTTGTAAAGCAAAGTTACTACTAGCGCCACCCGTGGCCGTTTTCAACAGTTGGGCCATTTTCAACTCGTGGCTTCATCCGCCTGGTGTGGGCTGAGCTACTCTCCGGCGACCTGGGCTCAGTGGCCCCAACTCGAGTCCCGTACTCTACTGCGCATGCGTCGCACTAGGTATCTGATTGGTTTCTATTCGCGCGCAGTTTGAAATGCTAAAAAATATTATTTCAAAAATTTGTTTATGTAAATTATTTCAAGTTGAATAAAATTCAAAAATCAATTTTATTGCAGAGAAATTAAACAATTTTTATAATTATCTTCTATTATTAGGTGTACAACTTTGCTTCCGCCGTTTTTCGATAGATGGCTGCAGCGGTAAGTGTCGGTTGAAATAGGCAGGTCAAAAATTTCATACAGTAAGCTTGGACATCTGTCAACATAATGATAGCACCACATTAGTGAATTTGTGTTTGCATCAGAAGCGTATTCTCGATCGAAGATGCCAGTTTTCGAGCCAAATTCTCGTCATTTGCGGGAAGTGTTGATTTTCTGCTTTCAGTTGAAGAAAACTGCGGCTGAGGCGGCATGGCGGCGGAAGAGAAAAAATTTTCGAAGATTCCGAACTGGAGGCATTACTTGCTGAAGACTCGTGCCAAACGCAAGAAGAATTAACAGAATTATTGGAAGTCACTCAACAAGCAATTTTGAAACGCCTCAAAGTCATGGGAATGATTCAGAAGCAAGGAAATTGGGTTCCTTATGAATTGAAGCCAAGAGACGTTGAACGCCGTTTCTTTGCTTGTGAACAGCTGCTTCAAAGACAGAATCGGAAGGGTTTTTTACATCGCATTGTAACCGGCGACGAAAAATGTGTCCACTACGATAATCCCAAACGCAGAAAATCATGGGGAATGCCCGGACATGCCTCCACATCTACGCCCAGACCGAATATTCACGGTGCCAAGGTTATGCTCTGCATTTGGTGGGACCAGCTCGGTGTGGTGTATTATGAGCTGTTGAAACCGAGTGAAACTATTACAGGGGATCGGTATCAAACGCAATTGATGCGTTTGAGTCGAGCATTGAAGGAGAAACGGCCACAGTATCAAGAGAGACACGATAAAGTTATCCTGCAACATGACAATGCTCGGCCACATGTCGCAAAACCCGTCAAGACATACTTGGAAACCCTAAAATGGGAAGTCTTACCCCACCCGCCGTACTCTCCAGACATTGCTCCTTCCGACTACCATTTGTTCCGATCGATGGCACATGGCTTAGCTGAGCAGCATTTCCACTCTTATGAAGAAGTTAAAGAATGGATCGATTCGTGGATCGCCTCAAAAGACGCAAAGGTTTTTCGAGATGGTATCCGACAATTGCCCGAAAGATGGCAAAAAGTAGTGGCTAGTGACGGACAGTACTTCGAATCATAAACAGGTAATCACTTTTTCAGAATGAAGCCTCAAATTTTCGAAAAAATCGGCGGAAGCAAAGTTGTGCACCTAATATTATTATCATCTGTTACAATTTTTCGTTTGAAACATTATTTAAAATTCTTACAGTCTTGTTTTTCAACAGAATTTTATGTATTTTCGAAAAATTTATATATTTATCAAAATCTCCTGTTATCGACAATAATACCAACTGAGTTACGATCATGTGTTTTGAAAAGTGTCTATAGTTTTTCTTAAATGCAGTGACCTGAAGTCTCATTGAATTTTAAGAATTGTGGTATAGTTTCGCAGGCGAAAAAGGATTTGGATACCTAAAATTTGTAGGAGAGAGGCGAGTATTTCACGGAATATCCAGGTAAATAAGTTATTTCATTATTATGGCCGAAGAACCTGCAGATTTTCGTGATGACGATAACGACTGTAGCATGTCTACTTGTAGCAGTGGTAGCACTACCTCGCATTCAGGTCGCGAAATGCCGGTAAAACGTAAAAAGAAGGTCAAGACAGTGTCACCAGATCGTGGGATTTTTCGGCCCCCACTCTACGACCCACGAGCTCATGCTATCTTTCTCTATCAATAGGTTCGTGACTGTTGCTAGAGAGAGAAAGCATGAGCTCGTGGGTCATAGAGTGGGGGCCGAAAAATCCCACGATCTGGAGACACTGGGTCAAGATTGATAAAAGAAAAAAGCTTTATAGTGGAAATTTTTTAAAAATTTGGATGGACATTGCGGAATTTGCTGGCTGGCTCCAGCCGCATTATAAATCAAAGAGTAAAGTCACTTGTGTAATTTGCGGGCTAAGTTTTAAAGCTAAACTCTACAATATTAAGAGACACGCGGTTGCAAACGGTCATCAGGATAATATGATACTTGCTAAGGATTTTCTTCTTAATGCGAAAAGCGGAACACATGAAATCGATATAAAAACGGCCGAAATTAAAATCACAAAACTTATCACGTCAAATAATGTAGCTGTCGAATTTGTTGATGCAATGGTACCGGTTTTGAAAGGTGTCTTTAAGGATTCTCAAATAGCTCAGGATATTAAACTTTCCAGTTCCAAATGTACCCAAATAATAACAAACGTATTGGCAGCACGCGAGGCTGAAAAAACCTTTGAAAATTTTAAAAATGTTAAATTTTCTGTTTTAATTCACGAATCCACTGATCACAGTGTGAAAAAGCACATGTGCGTGTAGCGCAATATTCTTTACCATTAGAAAATGATAAAATTGTAACTGAACTTTTGGATTTAATTGAAATTGATGGCATAGATACAACAGCAGAAAAACTTTACAATTGCTTTAAATCAAAATTGTAAGAAAGAGGTATACCACTTCAGAACATTGTCAGTCTCGCTTGCGGCAATGCGTTTGTTATGGTCGGTTGTAATAATTCTTTTGAGACGCGTCTAAAGGCGGATGTGCCTAACTTGATTTTGATGAACTGTGTTTGTCATTCTGCTGCTCTTATTGCGAATAGTAACAGTGCTAATATTCCTGAGGATTGCGAATTTCTGGTTAGAAACATCGCGACTTACATTAATTGAAGTCCAAAACGCATGGCTCAATTGAAAGAATTTCAATTATTTTGTAATGAAAATTGTCTTCGAATTTTAAAATTATCCACAACGAGGTGGCTTTCTTTTCACTCGTGTATTGATCGAGTTTTGAAGTACTGGAACGCGTTAAGATTATTTTTTACGTCAAAAGTTTTTAATGCAGATGACATAGTACAAAGTACATCTATTAATGCAAACATTAGTAATCAAAATCAAGAAGAGCTAGCAGAGATCGAAGAAAATCCTGGTGTTGAGAAATCTAAAAAGACGCAGAAGCCTATGAAAGTTTGGATTCTAGAACTCTTGGAGGATGACTTTATCGAGGCTTATCTTCTCTTCCTCAAATACTCGCTCAACTTTTTTAACGTATACAATGCTCAATTGCAGATCGAAAGTGTGATAATTCACACACTATCCGAACCTAGCGAAAATTTTTTTTGGCGATTGGGGAACAACTTTTTGAACCCTGAACTTCATTCGCGTCCGATTTCCTCCATCGATGTTGAGGTTGAAAGTAATTACAAAAGAGATGTCAAATTGGGACCTGAATGCGAGGAACATTTGAAGAGCATGTCATCCCCTGACGTTGAGAGAATTCGTAAAACTTGCCTACAGTTTTATGTAACTTCCGCGAAAGAAATAAAGAAAAGACTTCCACTGTCTCATGGTCTTTTATCAAATCTAGGATTTTTGAATCCTACAGCTGCATTGGGTGATACAGTGAGGCCTGAGATCACAGACATGTTCAAGGTAGCTAGCCACTTTGGTGAATTCGACAGTAATGGCTTATATTTCGAATGGGCTTTTTTGCCACAAACCTTTTCAGATGAATATAAAGCAGAACTGTTGAATTTTAAGTTTTACCATTTTTGGTCAGTCGTTATAAACGACAATGTTGAGGAAAACTTAGCGTTTCCTAATCTACGCGCATTAGTGCTAAGTGTTCTCAGCCTTCCACATTCCAATGCAAGTGCAGAACGTGCCTTTTCAATCCTTACCGATGTAAAAACGAAGAAAAGAAATACCTTAGGTCACGAATTTGTCAATGAATTGTGCAGGATTAGAATTAAATTTCAACCTTTAAAAAGTACTTTCACCTCTTTCGAAATTGAACCTGAGCATTTAGAGAAAATGAATGTAGAAAATTTATATTCAAATTATAAGAAATATCAGGACAAAAAAGCAGCCCAACTAATAGCAGAGAAACAGCAAGACAAAGTAGAACAGGAACAAGAAGAAGATAATAATAATTATATGGAAATGGGCCACAGGTTAATTCTTTTCTTTGGTGTTATAAATAGGTAGATGATGACATGTTTTACATAATGTACAATGAGAACAAAATTAATACAATTTATGTTTTTCAGAAGTTCCATTCATCCAGAGGTTTCTGTTTTATAATTTCAAATTTATTTTTGATTCTTAAATAGCAATTAAATTAAAGTAATGAAACTAAAAGTATTAAAAATATGTAATATATTTATTTATTTATAAGTATATATATATATATATATATACCCAAGTGCGAATTGCCGGAGCTGAAAACATGGCCCGGGCTTGGTCCAATTTCGGCAGCCAAAGATCGGTTAACATTATTGGGCCAATATCGGCATTTTAATCGGCCCAGTGTTGTCCCAGTACTGACATAGTACATTGGCATTTTAAATTTGCCAAGCTTCCCCGAAGCTTGGCCCAGTAACGGCCCATTAAAGGGCCCAAAGTCGGAATGACTACGTCAAACCATTTTAGAAGTAAAAAAGCCAGATTCTGGCCCAGCAATGGCACTTTACTGGGCCGAAAGGCGGCATATTACTCCGGTAAATCATATTGGAAGTTAAAACGCCAGAGTCTGGCCCAGTAATGGCTCTTTACTGGACCGAAAGTTGGTATATTACTCCGGCAAATCATGTTGGAAGTAGAAAAGCCAGAGTCTGGTCCAGAAATGGCACTTTACTGGGCCGAAAATCTGTATATTACTTCGGCAAATCATGTTGGAGGTTAAAAAGCCAAAATTCGTCCCAGTAACAGACCATCAAAGGGCCAAAAGTCGGAACAAATTTGTAATTAAGGAAGATATTAATTTTGCACTGCCCTACTACCGACAGATAGCTGTTTTTTTTTATTGAAAAGAATTATTATTCTGTCAATCAAATATCCTATTATATCAATAAATACTAGGCTTTTACGTTTTATTAAAGTGAATATTGAAAATATGAAAAATTTCATGTACATATTTTATTTATTGTTAACGCAAAAGCTTTTTTTAATGAAATTATCTTGAAATAATTTAAAATGTGTGCATGGTTGAATATATCGTGGAAAAAATGTTGGAACACCAACTCATGAGTTAGGGTAATGGTTTAGGTTATTGACTTCCGTCCGATAGGTCGTGCGTTCGAATCCTCCCGCATTGTGTGTGAAATTTTATTTGTTATATAAGCGTTAAAATTTACAAATAATAATTATTTATAAGTATATGCATAATATATCTATGAATAAATCATGTTTTTAATTAATAACATTTATTTCTATTTTTTTTGTAATTTCTCAGTGTAATGGGCCATTAACATTTGCTGATTTCGCGCCAATACTGGCAGCCAGTATTGGGCCGACAATGGCAATCAAGCCTTGGCTGCCAAGTGCAGGACATAGTTATTATTCCGTCATTGGCGCGATAATGGCAGCCGAGGTTCGGCAAAATTTTCGCCGACTCTGGGCCAATGCTGGGCCGTATCTGATTTCGCACTTGGGTATATATATATTTGTTGTTTAGATTGAAGATGTTAAGAAATTTGTTTTTAACTTTAAATATTTACTATTCATTGACGAAAATTAAAATCAATTAGGGTCGAATATGGAGAGCAGGCTCGTGAGGTCATAGATAATGTTTAATTCGTTAATTTTAATTAATATTTTTAAAGATAATAACTTTTTAAATTCTAAATTCCGATGGGCTCAGAAAGTTCTCCAATTAAACTGGAAAAATCAGCAATGATGATTTGTGTTGTGATAACGTATAACGTTATATTGCTCTGAAATATGAGAATTGACACTATGCTGAGCTGATTATTTTTACAATACTATTTTTATTACCTTTGAGAAAATTAGTATACATATGATATATAATATTAAGGGGTTATTCTACTTTACCACTTTCAAAAAATCCATTTTTTTTTCTTACATTTTTCGAAAGAATATGTATCTAGAAATATTATGTCAAAATTTCAAAAAGATTGGAGCAGTGTAACTATATTTTCTTCGTACCTGAACATCACTACCTCGGAGCGCTTACCTGAGCGCGCACATGAGTGGGTTAAAAAACATTTCGCGGACAAATTGATATTCAGAAGCTATTTCTGAACCGATTTGAAACTTTTTTTTTTATAATGAAGCTTATCAAATTCTGCACAAAACTGTTAATCCATATTTTGAAAAAAAAAAATTTTATTTTTGTTTATTTAATAACAAAAATGAAAAAAAAAATTTTAGTTTTTTGACTACCGAGAAATACTTGTATTTAATCCCAAATACCTAGAATCAATGAAACAATTAAAAAAAAGGAAAAAAAAAAA
>CAJFCO010017462.1:0-10683 GCA_904066015.1 Synergus gifuensis | reverse complement strand
TATTTATTTTTGACGAGTTCGGTGACGATTTTCATACTTAGTTGAAGAGCTCTTACTTTTAATTAACTTACAATAATTATTATTGCTACGAGTATGTAGATAATTGAATAATTTAAAATTTAATAATTCAAATTTCGCGCCAAAATTTTGGTAGTTAGTGGCGCCACCGCGGCGCTGTCTTCGAAAGTACAATTTCAGAATTTTGAGTACACTTTCTGAGTACAAACGCGATTTTCATTGTGGCAACACTGACCGGAATCGGAAGTTACCGCAGAAGCGCCTAAAATTTGAACTGTAGACATATTTCATGAAGATAAATTTTATAAAAAACTTCGTGATTTTGTATAATACTGACATTGAATTTGAATATATGTACTGTATTATCAGTTGTCATTTTCGTGTGTTTACCATTTTGCGATATAATCACTGAGTTGTTTTGTACTGTAGACATATTTAAAACTTCCCGCATCATCCGCGATTATCGATATACGACGCATCTGTATTTGACCAATCATCGCGCGCATTTTAGAACTTCCGATTCCGGTTATATAGCACCAATCAAAATCGGAGTAAAGTTGTTTGACCTCGCGCTAGCGGTGAGGGAGTCGCTTCACTTCAGTTTGGTGTGACGGTTAATTGCTCTAAATTTGGGGCACTGATTACTCCAAACTTGGGTGGATCAGTTACTCCAAAATGTGAATGCTTTACTTTCCTCTCGGTTTTCCTAACCTGCTGTCATTTGACAGCAGACAAATTAAAACAAATGTCAAACGGCTCGATTATAGGATTAGTGGAAAGGTTCACCCAGTTTGAGGTGATACAGTTCACTGTGTGATATGCGCGACAATTTCGCGTGTTGGGGGAATGGTTCGACCAAACTTCTCTCCGTGTAGTTTTCAATTCGGCACACTCACGTGAGTGCAACAAACTTTATTTGTACAAATTATTGATGTAATCCTTTATGGGAAGAAGTATGCGAGTTTTAAGAACATCTTTGAACCATTTAGCTGAGCTTTTGTATGTTCGCTTCCTCTTTCGATCGTTAAAGTCGACGTGAACAATTCCGAAATGATTACTGCAGAACATTTAAAAAGAATTAATTAATCCAGTTCTTTTGAGTTTAAAGAGGTTAATATATAATATCATTTCCATAAAACTCACGTGTAACCGTAACTCCATTCAAAATTATCCATAATGCTCCAAACTGTATAAGCTTTCACGTTACATCCCTCTTCAATAGCTAATAACATTTGTTTAATGTAGGAGTAATAATATTCTAGTCGGTTAGAATCGGTTAGATCTCCTCGGTCCGGAAATCCATTTTCCAGAACGTAAACTGGAGGGTTTCCATACTCTTCTTTTATTTTACGTAAAATCGCTCGAAATCCCTTAGGAACTACCTTAAAAATGTTAATTTACTTATTATTTTGATAATTTTGTAAATAATAACACTCATGTGCATCAAGAAAAATAATAAGCTGAAAGGCTGATAAGACAGTTAAATCTGCCTTTTAGGGAATCTCTTTAACTAAATACAACCTCATATTCGGCATGTTTAGAAATCTCTTTTTCTAAATTTTCAAACCCATAGAACCCCATGGGACAAGATGGGACACCTTTAAATTCTGAAAAGTTTTTTTTTGCAATATTTCGGTCAATTTTTGAGCCAGAAAAAGAAAAGAAAAAATTTGCTCGCTTCACGGGCATATTCTCATCGCGCGCTTCGCTCGCAAAAATGAGCGCGCCTATGGCGCGCGGGGAGTACAATATGGTTTGATCGTCGCGCTTCGCGTTCCGAAATATTTACACGTCGCGCTTCGAACTCCGAAATATTTACATATCGCGCTCCGCGTTGCACGCTTGTGCCCTTCGTGAAGCTTGCGCCTTACTGTCCCATCTTGCCCCATGAGGTTCTAGGTGTCTAAAAATCTAGGAAAAGTGGATTCTAAACATGTCGAATATGAGGTTGTACTTAGTTATAGAGGTTCCCTACAAGGCTGCAAGGCAGATTTGACTATCTTATCCGGCTAGACCCTTTTTTAAAAAAATACTTGCCCTCCCTGACGAAAGTTTCGGATTGAAATTCATATTCATTCGTTCGGAATGACCGAAATCATTCGGAATGAAAGTTCGGATTGATCGATTCATTCGGATTATAAGTTCCGATTGATTTTGAATGGGCAATGTATTGGTTCGGATTGAAAACTTCTTCCGGATTAGAGCGGAATGAAACTTTTTGGTTCGAATACAAATTCCGGAATAAATCGGAAAGTTTCGGATTTGATCGGAATTAATTTAAATCCGAAACCTTCATTAGAATTTCTAGTTTCTCTATTAACCTTATGATCTGGATTTATAGTTGCAGGCCAATTGGGATCTACAGATACAGAAAAGCCAAGGTCATTTGTCCATATTTTGTCAGCCTGTCTTTCAACCGGTGCAACTATTCGTGATGAGTAGTGATTCAGTCCAAAATAATCTGACGTACCTCTAAGAAATTATGTAAGTATATGTACAGTTTATTATTTACTGCAGTTCAGTCGGTAAAACAGTGCTGCGTTAATAGCTATTAGTGTTTGTACTAAGTTACCATCAGCCAGTAAGGTGGATAATACCTGTAATACCAACTGATGATAAATTAGCACGGATATAAATCTTTACTAAAAAATTTTCACCTAATGTATTCAATTTCTTTCTCTGTAAATCTGGGCAATCTTGTTCTAGGCCAACCTTGAATTCTGCTGTTATCATCAATTCTTTCTCTCATAACTTTTGGATAGTCGCCATTTTTTGAAAAAATTGGATGGGCGATCCAACCACACATGTATTGAAATGCTATATCGGGCGTCGAAGTGTCATTATCATTTTGTGCGAAATAGTACTGGCATGGCAAGACAATTCCAATTTTTCCTTTTTGAGTTGGACGAAATTCCTCGTTGTAGATGTGATATGCCCTGGCGTGAGCTTTTAATACATTGTGCATACACAAGTATTCCGCATTATACGGTAAATTTAGAGCTTAAACAATAAATAACAATAAATTTAAGAGTCTTGATACAGACCCAAAAATATATAATTGCTTCCTCATAGAGCAAGCTTTGTAGTGGTGACAAAATCCAGTTTCCTAAAAAAGGTTTTTTTCAACATATTTTAAGGTCAATATATCTAACATGATGTCCTAAAAAATTGTCCGGATGTGTGTGTGTGTGTGTGTGTGTATGTGTGTGTGTCACGATCCAGCAATTTCTTGAAAACGCGTAGAGATAAATTGATGAAATTTTGCATAGTTATTCCACTATGCATAGTTATTCCACTATATAAGCTGACGTAAGGAAAATAAAGGTTCCTTGCGTCGAGACGAATCAATTGACCTATAAGATTAATGCATTTCATTGAAAAATAAGAAAGTTGTGCTTTATTGTAATTTTCGAAAATGAATTTTTTGAATATAACTACTCAAATAATCAAAATTTAATGCTGATGTATAGAATACTTAATACTTC
The DNA here is from genome assembly GCA_904066015.1 of Synergus gifuensis. Classification (NCBI taxonomy): domain Eukaryota; kingdom Metazoa; phylum Arthropoda; class Insecta; order Hymenoptera; family Cynipidae; genus Synergus; species Synergus gifuensis. The sequence continues at coordinate 7,180 of CAJFCO010017462.1, read as the reverse complement.
CTCTATGAGGAAGCAAATCATATTTGCTTACAGGAAGCAAAGTGCTCATTGAATGAGCACAAAAGTTGATACAACTTCACAGCTAGTTTTAATAATTTTTTCAGTAAAATGGGGGGTTTTAATTACCCGGGGCTCTGCGGTCTTTTCCATATCCAAAGACACAAAACGACATCGGCTCGTTGATTGTTCCAAAGTATTTCACTTTCGAGCCGAATTCTTGGTAGACAACTTTTGAAAAATCAGCGAACCACTCCACAATCAGTTCATTAGTCCATCCTCCCATTTGTTCCAAAATCTGCGGATGATCCCAGTGATAGATAGTAACAAACGGCTCAAGTCCTTTTGATCGAAGTTCGTCAATAAGATTGTGGTAATATTGAACACCATCTTTGCTGATATTGTTCGCAAAACCAGTCGGGAAAATTCGTGACCAACTTATTGAAAATCGGTAGAAATCAAACTGAAGTCACAAAATTCATAATAGTTACACGATTTAGTAAATAAAAGGTTTTTGTCCTTGCTAAGTTACAATCAAGCAATATATCTATGTCATCTATCGATGGCCACTGACGAATTAGCACAGACGCAAACCACTACCGGCTACCGGTAACTTCCCGACTGACAGTAACTTATTGACTGTCGATAACTTATCAATTGTCAGTAATTTATTGACTGATGGCAATTTACCGGCTGGTTGGTAAGTGGCCTAGAAATGGATTTGCTATGTTACCGTAATATTATTACAAACATGTTTTATAACGAGAATGTAATTGAAAGAAACCTACACCAATATCTTTCAGAATTGCTACATCTTCCTTGTATTTATGGTAAGAATCACAAGCCACATCTCCGTTACTTTGGTCAGCAATGCGCCACGGTTTATTGTGTGTAAAAAATCCCAGATATTTTCCCCTTTGTCTGAAATTAAAATGTGAGACTTTCATGAAAGAAGTTACAAAGCAGAAAGTAAAATTTTCCAGAAATTATCGGTAAAATTACCGTAGATGATCCTATGAGTTTTTGGAAATTTTTTTTATGCAACTTTTAGAGAAATAGCTTTGTTACAAAACATGTCTGAATTCATGTTTTCAAAAGTATGGTGTGTACCAAGGGAGAGAATTTTTTTAAGAATCGTCTTTTTTCAATACTCGCGGTGGTAAAAATTCTTCTCCTCCTTAATGCATGATATACCAGAGTTAGAGTGAATAAAAATATTATTTTTTTTTTATTACCACTTTCGTTCCATCCTCCTTCTATCTGATACGAGGAACTAGCAGCTCCTATAAGAAAATTTTCCGGAAACGTCCAAACTTTGTCGCTTATAGTGCTGCAAATTAAAATTAAGGGCATGTGATACTTTATCATAAGGCCATGTAAGACTTACCCTATCCCTACCTTACCGAAATTTTTTTCTCTGCAACGCTACGTCTACATTTATTGAGATATTAAATTGAAAATTTCTAAAATTGCAGCTAAAGCATTAAGGTACATTTATCTGGTTCTAAATATTGACATTTATAAAAAAAGATGTTTCAAAAGAAAAGTTTTTTATTTTTACAAAAATTTAAGACCAGATAAACATACCTTAGCATATTTTCTTTAATTTTAGAAATTTTCAATTTGATATTTCAATAAATGTACAAGTAAGGTTACAGAGAAAAGAAATGTCGGTAAGGTAGGGATCGGGTAAGTCTTTCATGGCCTTAAATAGAGAAATTTCCGAGCTCTGTAATTTTCTGAACGTTTTTTAAGAGGATACATTTATCATAATAAATAATAATAGGATAATAATAAAATAATAAAATAAATAAATTAATAAAAAATAAATAATAATAAAATAATAATAATAAATAATAATAGGATACATTCATAATAATAAATATTTTTAGATAATAAGAGTCAATAAACTTTGGTCTACATACTACTCTCTGATTTTCAATAAAATTTTATCTTTGATCCAGCCTATTGATTAGTTTTGAATTGATAACAACAAACTCGAAGAAAAATTAGGAAAATTCAAAAAATAATTTTAAAAATAAGTTTTTAAATATAAGTAAATATAATAAATATATTATTATAAACTTAATTGCATATAAATTTATATATGTTTGCATTGCAAATTATTAAAATATAAGGTATTAAATTTCCCAATTCGCGTTCATGTCCTAATGGCGTAATAAATTCATACAATTATTCATTGAAAGAATTGTTTATCAAAGAATTTATCTGAATTGAAGCAAATTGTTGATTTTAATGCAAAAGAAAAATCATTTTTTAGAACGATATTTTTTTCATCGTATCATAACTTATAAACTGTTAAAAGTGTTTTCAAAATAATTCATGCATAATGAACTTCAAAAGGCTATCGTTATTAGGTTTATATACTAATTTTGTCCCTGTATATTAGCAACCGAAGTATCTATTGATATTCATATGATTTAAAAATTTTTGGTGAAATATTTTTCTATTTTAACAAAACATAAGATTTAATTATATTAAAATAATATCTTTACTTTCATTAGTAACGATTTAAATAAAATCGAAGTTGAACAACATATGATCTTTTTGCTTTTGAATTAGATGTAATTCTTACGTGGAGGCAAACTTGGACATTTACTTTAAATTTTCGTAAAATTTACGCTGGCAGAGTGATGAAAAATATTATCAGGAAAAGATATAATAAATTGATCTTCATTTTTCTCGATTTACTGTCTTGAGTTTTATTAAAAGTCGAGTAAAGAAAATTTCACCAGAGAAGCTTTATTTTACGCGAATCTTATCGTTCAGACAGAATTTGTACAGCTGTCAATACTTTAGATTAGATTACATATTACTGCAATCATGCGCTGTAAACAATTCATCTTAATTATTAAATACAATTTTTGATTGAAAATCTTGATGATCCATTAAAATGATCATATCTGAAGCTGTTAATATTCATGAGTATTTAAAATTCTTAATTTTTTATCACTGACCCTTAGATTTTGGTAGAAGAAAATTAAGGGTGTTGGATTCATGTTGTAACTTCAAAATTCGATTTCTTCATTTTACTTATTATAATTAAATACTTTTTCTCTCTTCAGTAGTACTTGATAGATACACTTCTATTTCGGAAAAGAATGCATCAACAGAGAGAAAAGATATTTAATTTTAGAGATTTAATTAATTTTAATTTTAGAGATTTAATTTTGAGGATAGAATTTCGATATTTCGATCCAAAAAATTTAAGTTATAAGTTTTAAATGTCTTAATTGTGTTGAGATCTTCTAAAGCCAATTTGATTATTAAATTTTATCAGTTTAATTAAATTATATAATTATGACTGATATGGGTCAGGATTACAATCTACGGATAAAAATGATATCAAATTTCACATCTTCAATCTTTATTTTGTAATAAAATTCGATATAATCAAAAAGATACAATTTTTTATATTTTGTATATTGAAGTAGCTTATATGAACTTAACCACAGTCCAACCTAATAATTATTGGAATTAAGTCTGTTGCAGCATTTTCAAAGCCATAAAAATGACTGTAGAGTGCCTCTAATCTGCCATTGCTATCGAGTCATTTCAGCAATGGCAGATTTGAGGCATTCCACAGATTTTGCCATTTTTGGAGTTTATTTATATTTTTTTGTCCGTTGCTCCAACAGCCTTAAGAGTCTTGATTCTAAATTCGAACCTCAACATTCGATTTCTTCATTTTACGTAACAAATATCGGAAATAGGCATTTATCCTTCTGTATGTGAATTTTTGCTCTAAATAGAAATGTGTGTAGAGCGAAAAAATGTTTAATTTCAATACTATTTTCTTGTAATGAAGAATACGAGATTTAACTTTAAAAGTCAATAAATTGTTTCAAATTATACCAAATGAAAATTATATATTTTTTCGCTCTGTACATATACTTCCATTTGAAAAATGAATACCAATACAGAGGGAAAAAATACCTAATTATAATATTAAAAAATACCTAATTATAATGTTTTTTAAGTAAAATGAATAAATTGAATTTTGAAGTTAGAATTTGGATCCAACATCCAACTCGCAGTGCTCTCAGCCTAATTTATTAAATATAATGTGAGAAAATTTTCTTATCTAATTCAAGAAAATACTTTAAAAGAATAATAATTACAAAGGTGTGCAAAATTTTATTTCACAAATTACTTTTTTTCGACAAAATAGTGGATGTGGAGGGGGTAAATTTCCAGCTCGATCTGAGAGCACTGTTTACTCCAGTTTCGAGCAAACAAAATTATTTGTTTAATTCTTCATAGGAAGTAGTTGGCGACTGTTGATGACGTTCTTGAACCATTTAGCAGAATTTTTATAAGTTCTTTTTCTCTCTGGATCGTTAAAATCAACGTGAATAATTCCGAAACGTGCGCTGAAATGATTAAAAAAAAATATGTAGAATAAATCATAAAGTTAATTCTTACATAATATTTCAAATTTTTCTTCAACTTTTAAAATCCTTTTTATTTAAAGTGAACATTCTTAATAACAATTTGCATCATTTAACTTAGATTTCTTTGAAATTTTCAATATAAAATACACGAAACTTACTTGTAGCCTTCCGTCCACTCAAAATTATCCATAATACTCCAAGCTGTGTAAGCTTTTACATCACTTCCATCTTTTATTGCTGACAACATTTCTTTTATGTAAGAATAATAATAATTAATTCGGTCTGTATCATTAAAGCTTGTGTTATCCGAATATCCATTTTCAGTTATATAAATTGCTGGATTTCCGTATTCCTTAGAAATTTTTCGAATAATTTTTCCAAATCCTTCTGGCACTACCTTTAAGAAGAAATATTTCAAAGTTAAGTGATGTGTTGGACTCCCCTCGCGAAAATTTCGGATAGAAATCTTATCCGAATGAATCTGAGTCTAATGCGAACCAATTACATTCTCATCAGAGAATGTATTATTTTTTTAATTCGAATCAACCGGATTCAATATAAATGAATCCGAAGTTCAGCCAAAAATATTTTTTCAATCAGAATTGATCTGAACTTTTAGTTCGAATCAATATGAATTAATCCGAGGCTAATACGAATAAAATTTTCAAATTCGAGGCTAATCCGAATCAATCCGAATTACATACTTCGAATGCATCAGGAAATAATCCAAAAGATTTTTTTAATGTGAATGAATCCGAAAAAAATGTGTGATCCGAGTCAATCCAAACATTCAATCCGAATTAATCCAAGACTAATCCGAATCAACTCTTTAATTCGAATTAATCTCGAATTTGATTGATTCGGCTAAGAATTTTGGTTTTTACTTCGCATTGGGTCGCATTAATCCGGATAGAAATTTTTATTTTAACTTCGGATTGGATTAATTCGGACAGAATTCCTCATGTTTTATGAATTTGTCTTGAATGAAACTGATTTTCTCAGGTACAGACTTCGAAATGAAACAGACTTTTTCAAACAAGTATATAAAAATTATTTGAGATTCACGTAATATTATGCTTGTAAAATTATGAAGTTTTTAATAAATTTACCCTAAGCCAAGAACTTGCAGATACGGGCCATTTAGGATCCACTGTTATGTAATAGCCTCGATCATTTATCCATGCTTTACCAACTTTCGTTTGAACAGGTACGGCTATTTGTGAAGTGTAGTGATTGAGTCCAAAATAATCCGCGGTACCTCTAGAAAAAAGAAAAAAGTAATGTGTTTATTAAATTTCATTGATTAAAAATAATAGATTTTAAATTCTAACTCATATGTAAATAAAAATTATAGATTTTAAGTTTCGAACGAACTGAAAGATTGGCAAGCGACAGTTTATTGATGATTTTACTTTTATAGTGTTTAGTTTTATGTACTCGTATTTATAGATTCATGCAGAGGACTTAAGGATTAGATTAAGACAGATGTTAGAAAACTAATGTCAGTCTGAAGCTTTCAACAAAATCCGCACCTGATGTATCTAACTTCTTCTGGTGTAAATTTAGGTAACCTTGATCTGGGCCAGCCTTGAATTCTGCTGTTTTCGTCAATTCTCTCTCTCATAACTTCCGGATAGTCGCCATTTTTAGAAAAAATAGGGTTGGCCATCCAACCACAATCATATTGAAAGGCTATTTCAGCGGTCAAAGAGTCATTCTCATTTTGAGGAAAAATATGGTTACATGGCAGTGCAATTCCAATTAAGCCTTTTTGACTAGGACGAAATTCGTCATTATAGATGTGATAGGCCTTGGCATGAGCTTTCAAAACATTGTGCATGCAGAGGTATTCTGCATTTAGTGGCAAATTCCAAGCTTGAAAAGTAAACATATAATGCACTGAAAAAACGAGTTGGTTGGGCCAACTACTTAGTTATAGTCCTAGTGGACCTCTTTTAATCCCCCAAAGGAAACATCTCTAGTACAACTGGATGTTTTTGTGCTGAATGTGAATGTGGTTTAAAATTGTTTTTAATTTTTTTAATGTTTAATTTTTTAAAGCAGAATATTTCTGAAAAAAAATCACGAAACAGCTACTGCAGAACTTCAAAGCAGATTTAAATCAGTAAAAACGATGCCTAGAACACAAAAGTACCACACTTTCGTGCCCACTTTTGATTCAACTTTAACACTAAGAAAATATTCCTTTTCTTTGAACTTTGACGTTTTTCCTAAGAAAACTGTACGAAGTAGAAAAAGAAGGGTGTACGAGTAATAGAATAAGTTACAATAAAGAAATTTCCTTCAAACGATCGTCTTTGATGTAAAATAAAATCTTATTTTTTATTTTCATTTATCTATGAGGGGAGGGTTTAAACCCCCAAACCCCCCCTTGCGCACGGCCCTGCCAACACCCACTTTACGTGACAATGATATACGGCTAAAAAATTCCAACACCCCCTTTACGTGACAATAAAATACGACTAACAAATTCCAACACCCCCTTTACGTGACAGTAATATAAGGCTAACAAATTCCAACACCCCCTTTTCGTGACAGTAACATACGACTAGAAAATTCCAACATCCCCTCTAAGTGACAATAATATACGGCTAACAAATTCCAACACCCCCTTTACGTGATAATGATATACGGCTAACAAATTCCAACACCACCTTTACGTGACAGTAACATACGGCTAACAAATTCCAACACCCCCTTTACGTGACAATGATATACGGCTAACAAATTCCAACACCCCCTTTACG
>CAJFCO010017461.1:29663-42335 GCA_904066015.1 Synergus gifuensis | reverse complement strand
CGTGTTTTTTTTTTGGTTTTTTAAAAATATCTCAAAAACTATATGAGATATCGAAAAAACAAAAACACCAATGGATTCTGCGTTAAAAAATGCATCGAAAGCATGTATCGCTTTTCGTGAAAAAAATTCTTTCACCCTTTTATCATACGATTTGTGATTTTTCGAAAAAATATTTAACGCAAAAAAACTCAAAAATTTGAGATCAACGGAAAAAACGGAGGTCAGATTTGGATTCAGCACAGAAAACTACCATGGAAATGATATATCTCGTCCCAACCCGACATAGGTCATATTTTGTTGTCCAGTGATATTTAGCAGCCGCTGCGTCGGACATTTTTGGTCCTTTTGGATGGGAACACAAGAAGATGGCTTCAAAACGTTTAGTGTAAACAGAACTCATTTTCGTTCGCGTGCGTTCTCTCGAATGGTTCGAGCGATACTGAAGCGGTATCATAAACGCGTATTAGTCCTTTGAACGTACTTTAATTTAAAAAGAAAAAACGTTCAAAAATCTCCAATAGTTTTAAAAATACAGACCACACGCTCTTGTTGAACAGACTGTATTACTAGGCAGAATGAGATAAAATTGATCGTTATTCATTTCAAATGTTTGTAAGATTTGAGGCAGGAATCCACGATTTGAATTTATCCGGGTACCCAACCCACTTGACAAAAACTTGTTTTCTCTTTCCTTTACCCTTGGTCTGTAATATTTTTTCAATTTTAAATTCTTCTTCTTCTATATTTTTATTTGTCACCCCTGTTAATGCTTGTTCATAAAAAAGCCCGTCTATTTCTTCCCCTGCTAAATCTTTTAATTCATAAACAAAAGGTGAGTGTATTCGGCTTGTGATTACTCGTTTTACTAAAAAAATTTCTTCGCTCCAACCTGGCTCATAACCTTTCTCAAAGTCACCCTTCTCTCGACTGATTCTAACATGGTCATCGACATTGTATTTGAGATTTTTTACAAAATTTTTGTTTTCTTTCTTGAAACGTGATTGGATATTTGCCCATGCTTTGCTAGCGTTGTGTAAAGTAACTTTAAATGGTGCCATTTTAATGCTAGTGTGTCTGGTGTTATTGTAAGCATTCACAATTTGTTGTAAAACATCAATATATCGACAACTATTTTTATATGTAAAATAACGCCACATACTCTCCTTGAGAGTTCGATTGAATCGTTCTACAATAGCTGCCTTCAAATTAGGATCACGTGTTACTTGAAATATTATGTTATTTTCGGACAAAATTTTTTGAAAAGTTGCACCAACAAATTCCTTTCCTTTATCAGTTTGTAGACAAATGGGTGCGCGATTATTACTTTTTTGAAGGATACGGTCAAAGCTATTTCTTACCTCTAAAGCAGATTTATTCCGAAAAGGTTTAACCCAGACAAACTTACTTAAAACATCAATTACCACTAATAAAAAAGTATCATTTTTATTGTAAGATGACATAGTTTGAAGGTCTACTAAATCAGCCTCCCAGACATTATCAATAGAACTAACATTATAATGTTGTCTTGGATATTTTCGTCGAATAGATCTATGTTTCGTAAATGTATCTTGAGATTTTAATCAATCAAGTACTTTTGCGCTAGATATTTTTCCACGCACAGCATGAGGTATTTTTTCTGCACCGCTGTAGGAGGCTAGATGACGCGGATTGTAGTATATTTTCTCCAGTAATTTCATCTTAGAATAAAAGACGACCACTTTGTGATGATTCCAGAACCACTTTGATTTTTCTTAATTCTGCTACGACTCCTGTTACGTGATCTTGTAGCTATAGTTTCCCGCTTGATACGTAAATCCTCTTCATCGGTGGTTTCATCATCTGTTATAATAGCGTGGTGTGCCAACCTCTCGAAGGAATTTTGCAAACGGAGTTCTATCAGCAGGAACAAATGTTTTTCTATACCTTATTGCATCGTTAATAAGATCAATAATATTTGAATATTCAATAGGGTTTCCATCAATGAAAACAGAACCATTTCTTCTCCATTTTATTCTGTCAGCAACTTCTGGTCTTTCCAAATAGTTGAGCAATAATATACTGTTTGACTGAAAAGATTTCGGTACTGTAGCTGTAATCGCTTCTGCAGGTAGAAACGACTCATCAGGTGATTCATTACCTGCATTTTCAGTACTATCTGTATTATCCGTATTATTTTTCTGCTCCTTATTTTCGACAAGTAGTGCTCTATCCTCATCAACAAAGAAGAGAAATTTTTTTAATACTTGACTATATATTTTCCACTTTTTACGTTCATCCTTTGGAAAAGGAGAAAATAAGATACGACTCATCTTAGAATCTAATCTACTAATATTATTTCCCCGTGTTTGTGTGGTGAGACCAGGTACCGATGGTATGATCTGTGTATCATCAGTATTTAAAACTGGTTGTTTCAAAGACTGCATTTGCTGTTGTATTTTATCCACCTGATCGCTTGGGATAAGCACTATCTTTCTAGCGTGCTCCATTTTTAATGTATTTTTGAAATTTTTTTTTCTAGGAAGAGGAACTAAACAATTTGGATATTAAACTGCCAATGATTGGTGCCAGCAAAAGAGGCAGAAATCCTTCTACTTTTTGAATAATAAAATTTTTCTTCTTTTTCCAAGTACATTGGGTTCAGCTATTTTACGAAGTATCTTTTTATGTTTTTTTAATTTTAGTTTCTGGTGATTTTTTAGTGGTACATTACCCAATAGAAAATTTAAAGCACACTCACAAATACATTTACAGTCTGTACCACAAGAGCGTATACACAATAACAGACAGACCTGTGGGTAAGAGGAGGCTTGCTCTGGGGGTTTTCGATAGTGGGGATAGTCCTTTATTTCGTCATCTAATAGACCATCCAGTGGTATTTATTGTTTGAAGCATAATAGTGAAAATTCAACATGAGTGCTCTATTTTGGAAACGTTTCGAAGTGATATTTTTGTGTACGCATCCAAAAGGCCCTAAAATGTCTTATAAAGAAGCTGCTAACTATACTGGACGGTCAAGGGCATTCGTCCAGAAGTGGGTTACGAGGTTTAAGACCACGCAAAATGTGGATGATCTTCCAGAGCGCGGTAAAACTCGAGCAACAACATCACGCGAGGATAAGGCTATCATAAAGCTGTTCGAAGCGAATTCTCAACTGACTCTGCGACAAGCTCAAAAAGAGCTTTTGTAAAAGAAAGTAAAGGTGAGTCTAATGACAATAAAACGCCGCTTGCAAGATTCGGGACTCGGATGGCGAGGCACTCTACACAAACCGCTGCTCAGCCAACAACACATAGAAAAATGAATGGCGTGGGCCTCAGCACATATCGATATGGAGTGGAGCAATGTAATCTTCACCGACGAAGCATCGTTCTGGGCATGGATACACTCTAGGCGTGCCTGGTCTCGTCGTAGAGAGCCAGTGTTGCAGCGCACTGTTAAACACCCGATAAAGGTGCATATTTGGAGTTGCTTCTGCGAGCAAGGATTTGGCTCTTTATGCGTGTTCACAGGGAACCTCAACGCCGAAAGAATGAAAGGGCTATATCAGCGAGGCTTGTTACCTTCTGCCAAAAAGTTTTTTGGCAAGGGAACCGATGGCTGGATCTTACAGGAGGATAACGACCCCAAGCATCGCAGCCGCCTCTGCACACGCTGAAGAGAGGAAAATGGTATCAAGACCTTGGATTGGCCTTCACAGTCTCCTGATGCCAATCCGATTGAGAACGTGTGGTCTATCATGAAGAGGAAGCTTCAGAGGAAACGTGTGTTCAACCTGCAGCAGCTGTCTTACCAAATTCGTCAAATATGGAGGTCGCTTCCTGCAACTTATGTCCGAAATCTCGTGGAAAGTATGCCAAGACGATGTCAAGCTATACTCGACAACCATGGAGACTGGACGATTTATTAGGTACTGACGAGAAAGTACATTTGATGTACTTTAAAGTACTATTGGCTTTTTTTAAAACCTATAAGTCCAACTCACAGATCTGGTGTATACGCTCTTGTGATACAGACTGTAATGAGCGGGACATCAAAGGTTTTTAATAATGCACGTCGTTGATCACGGTTTAGTTGACAAAGAGCTTGCAAAGCTATGACATTTTTCTTACCAATTGATTTACCACCTTTCGACATCGTTACAAGCGGGTAACTGTTACTTGTACTTCGACGTGCCCGCCCTGTATACCTTCCACAGGTACGTAAACATACTAATGAGGGTCATAAGGAAATATGCTGGTTCGAAATCGATAGTTGTCTGGAGTAGACTGCTTCAAATCAAGAAGTAAATATCCATGGGGCTGAGAAGTGGCATCGTGATAGGCTTGTAAGAAGCGTGTATTTTCAGGACAAACTTGTTGAGCTAGATGCTGAATTTGAGCACGATCTCGAGGATTTTTAAAAGCAATAATATAGTTTGAATTTACAGAAATATCTCTTTGACCATGACCCTGGTGAAAAATATTTTGTGAAATAAAAATCACACTAACATTTTTGTGATGACTGCCCTTAGTAAACAGATCTTCAATTGTATTATTTGAAGATTCTCTCATTAAATTGTAACGAGTGATTACGCCTGTGTGCGTACCGCACGCCCACTCGTTACCGAACCTCACAGTCACCATCCCCGCTCCCGTACTCCCGTGTCTAGACTCTTGCTACCTAGCGCCCGTCCCCTCTCCAAGCCTTTCGTTCTCCAGACAGGTTTCTTAAAACTACCCTCACGAGAATGAATCTTCAGTCTAGCTGGGCAAGATCCACCGAGCAGATCGGTGAACTCTCGCCTGGTGAAAACTCAAGTTCTTTCCCTACCAACGGGAGCAACTGTGGTAGACAAGGTACCGGCGAAATCGCAAGGTATAGGCGCAACTATCGTTGTCGATTTCCATATGCTTTTTTTGTGTGGAGAATTACCAACGCTCAGGCGCACCTGTCGTTGTCGATTCTCATGAAAAGGAAATGTCATGCTATAGGAGCTACTATGTTTAACATTTTCTATACGTAACTTCCTCCGTCCTCCGTTTCTCCGCTCTTTCTCTCTCTCTCTTTTGTTCAAAGGTGTATGATTTCTGCAGTCAATAGGATCACCTAAGGCTGTAGAGATCTATGATAAAATATTAATAAACAGGAGCATCTAATATTAATATTTTCCACCCCAGAATACTTCTCTTTTCCATTCCGATTACTCTACCAAAACTCTAATCGATTCCGTAAAGACTTAAAAGACAAAGTAAAAGGGAATTAATTTGCACTTAACAGGTGCAACTCTAAGAGATTAATTAAGCCGATGGATGACATTTAATAGGCGCATCTATAAATGTCTATCCACCAAATATGTTAAAGATTACGCAACCGATCCTTACAACTTATCTTCCCTTTCGTCCACTCTTCTTCCCGCCGTACCGTAAATTCCGTAGAAGTGGGGACCAAGAAGTCGATAAAATTGTAATCCGTCATTTCGTTCTTGTATGTACGGCGTGTCAACATTTTGCGAGACATTGGAATTCGAAAATGTACTAAAAGAAAACACACACTTACTTTCTGTCACCGCGTTATGCACTACATTTACACTTATAATTAGATCATTCAATTACACACAAACATTTACACACACATATACACTCACTCGTTACTCACACACAAATTCAAACTTAGATATGTAAATTATAGGATTAATAAAAACATTCTTTATATTTTGTTAACTAAATTTGAGATCTATTTATTCGTCTTTAAAATACCTAACCCTGGCAAACTGATGTGTCCGGTGAGGCGAATGGTAGGAGAAAAATAGATCGTTACATGGCGCCCGAATAGGTTTTGACACTTTTATTTGAACGGAGGCATTCCTGTCCCCTCCCTTCCCGTTTTTCTCCGTCATTTTATTTATGTTACCCCTTCTACTTTTAAAAAATTGTATATATGCGATTTTTCCGCAAGAATTTTCACCGTACCGCACCGTCAGCTTCCGGAAAATCGCAGGACACTCAAAAACACCGTTACGACCATCAGTCGTCAAGATTACTCCGTATTGTGAACACTTTTCTGGATGATTCAGTGCTTTAAACCTTAAAATGCCGTGAAAATTTAATTATCCAGTGCCACGAACATTTACTTAAGCCTTAAAGTGCCGTGAACAGTTACTTCTTGAACTATTCTAGCTTCAAAGTGCTGCGAACAATTTTTTTCGTGTGAACTCTTTAAGCTTCAAGAGCTTCGAACATTTTTTTTTCTTTTCTCGATTTTTCGAGCGCAGTGAATATTAAACACAAAGTGTTAGTGAACATTTTCAAGTCTAGTGAAAGTGACATCGAGTTCTAGTACTTATTTCTTAGAAAATTTTCTTTCTGAACTTATTAAGCCTTAAGTGCTTTGAACATTTTGTTTTTGAACTTATTAAGCCTTAAGTGCTTTGAACTTATTAAGCGAAACGTTGGTGAACATTCTCAAGTGCCGTGAACATTAAGCAAAGCATTGGCGATCATTTTCAAGTGCAGTGAAAGTTTCCTCACACTTTCGTAACTTTTTTTCTCGTTTTTTAAAAATTAAAATTTAAAAATGCCGGGCGTCTCGTGGATTTACAAACTCCACAAAGGGCTTGAAGAAATTCTTCGAACTTATGGACTCCATCCTAGAGGATCAGTAGCAGTTCTTCGTCAACGACTTGTCTCTTTCGTGAGGGCCCATCCTCACCTTTTTTCAGATAAGCCGGAAGACCCTCCGGAGTACAAAGAAGATCTTGACAGGACCAAGGACCTCGAAGATATGCAACAAGAAATGGACAAACTTTTCGTGGCCACTTCTTCCCCAAGAAACACGGCTACAACAAGTAAACCGAACGAGAATAATCCGGCTGAATCGGCAGAAAATAGGCACGACGAGGCTAATTACACAAACGTCGCTAGTCGAACTAAAAACACGACATGAAAACCGCAAGCCATTTCGAGATTTCTGGGAAGATCGAGAAGGTTTAGCAGCATCAACCAAAGTAATGTACCAAATAAGGAAGTGGAACTGTTAATTTGACGGAAAGAACGTTTATGGATTCTTGGATCGACTCCAAGAACTGCAAAGAGCATATGGTTTCACAGATGACCAAATACTAAGAGGGTTTCCAGAACTGTTAAGAGGAGATGCCCAACTCTGGTACCGTAATTGCGCCACGGATTTGACATCGCTTCACGACTTACAACAGAGTCTTAGAAGATTTTATCTTCCACCTTCCGAATTAAGGCAATTAGATCAACAGATCTACAACAGGCACCAGGGTGGCAACGAACCCATAAGAAACTTCGAAACTTCACTCTTAATACTCACCAGAAGACGCGGTGGTTTTTCTCAAGAAAAAACAATGGAAACACTATACTATAATATGAAACCAGGCCTCCGCCTCTACATACGACGCCCAGACGTAAACAGCCCTGATGAATTGATCCGCAGGGTTGAGGAAATTGAAGAAGCCCAGTCTCAACATGAAAAAGAGACAAAAGTTGAACTTAAAAGTAATTATAGGCCGCCTAGACAACAGACTTCCGCCATGTATACAGTCTGTAGACTGTATACATATATATGTATATATACTGTATACAGTCTATATATATACTGTATCTATATACTGTATACAACCCAGCCGAAGCCTGCTGGCGCTGCAAGAAAACAGGGCACTCTAGACGCAAGTGCCCAATATGGCCGTAAAATGTTGTTCCCAATGTGGAAAGGACAATATCCTAACGCGTGATTGCCCTTGCCCAAAGGGAAACGACAAACGGTCCGGGCCCAATTAGGCTCACACCCGGTCCGTTACGTTCCACCTACAAAAAAGCCTAGAATTTTCATTCCGGTTTCAATAGGCAAATTCAAGTTCAAAGAACTAGTGGACCCAGGATCCGCATGCTCCTACGTCAATGAGAGAACCGCAAAACGTTGCATTTCTCAAGGATGGACACGACCAGACAATAATACGTTAGCAGTCATGGCGGATGGGACTGAAGCGCCACTAGGCGATTGTCTTTTAGGGACTCTACAATCAATGGGAAAAAGGATAGAAGCCGAAGTATCCATCTTACCTAATCTTAATCATGAGATACTTTTTGGGATCGATCTACTCAATCTACTGGACCTTGATATCCGCATAAACGGAGTCAAAGTCCCCTCACCGTACCGCTACCGCCGTAGGGAACTTTGCAGCTCTGAAGGACCGATACCACTCAATGAACTCAGGCCCAATGAAAGAGTCATCGCCCAAAAATTCCTAAAATCAGAACTACATCGCCTCACATCCGTGAAAGGCTTCACACCGCTAGCCAAACACCAAATCTGTCTTGAAGACCCAACGCCACTTAAACAAAGGTACCGACATAGAAACCCGGCCATCTAAAGCATCATTGACAAGGAAGTAAACGAGATGCTCGAACAGGGTGTAATTCAACCAATAAACAGCCCATGGAACTCTCCTATCTTAATTACACGTCTCAAAGATGGAAGGCCGAGATTCTGCATTGATTTCAGGCGGCTCAATCAGGTGTCTAAAAAAGACGCGTACCCGATTCCACAGATCAACGCCATCTTAGACAAGCTTCGGGGTGCGAAGTACCTGTCTTCCATTGATCTAAAAAACGGTTATTGGCATGTACCACTCACGGATGACACCAAGCCGCTCACCGCATTCACCGTACCCGGACGAGGCCTCTTCGAGTTCAACGTGATGCCTTTTGGACTTCATACAGCACCATCTATCTTCCAGAGACTCCTGGATAGAATAATTACTCTGGACATGGCCCCTAACGCATTTGCATACTTAGACGATATCGTCATATGCGCTCAAACGTTTGAGGATGACCTGAGCATGAAGAAAAAGATTTTTTATCGTCTCCATGAGGCAAAACTTAAGCCGAATCCAGACAAATGTCACTTTTTCAGATCAAAACTTGAGTATCTCGGTCATGTAGTCGACATGGACAGACTTCACACCGACCCAGATAAGGTCGTAGCAATCCAATGCCTAACTCCGCCTAAAAATATTAAAGAGGCCCGCAGATTTTTGGGACTTATATCTTGGTACCGACGTTTCATCAAGGATGTAGCCCGAGTAGCAGCACCCCTCCAACAGTTGCTGAAAAAGAAGACACAATGGGTTTGAACGAAACAACATCAACGAGCTTTTGAAGAACTAAAAAGAAGACTGACTTCGGCACCAATCCTCGCTTGTCCCGACTGGACAAAAGAATTTGTCCTTCAAACTGACGCAAGCAAGGAAGGACTTGGAGCATTTCTCACACAAACAGAGAACAATGTCGATAAGAGTCATTGCATATGCCACCCGAGCCGTCAATAAAGCCGAAAGTAACTACTCGGCCACAGAATTAGAATGTCTCGCAGTAAAATGGGGAATTTGGAAGATGATGGACTACCTCGAAGGGTACCACTTCACAGTTCTCACAGACCACATTTCTTTAAAATGGCTCAACAAGATCGACAACCCATCTGGTCGACTGGAAAGATGGGCCATGGAACTAAGCCAGTGGGACTTTGAAATCAAATACCGTCGAGGAGCCGACAATGTCATTGCAGACACCCTATCAAAACAACCCTGCAACATAAACAAAAAGAAGGACGACCAAGACTGGTACTAGAAAAAATTTCTGGCCGTTACAAAAAACCCATCTGAGAATCCAGAGTATTGCATCCGTAACAACCGTCTCTACCGTCACATCCTGCATACTCTGGACTTCAATGATTACATGCCGGGTGAACAGTGGAAAGTCTGCGTACCACACCGTGACCAGAAAAGGGTCCTTCAAAAGGTCCACGACGACCCTAAAGCTGGACACCTAGGAGTGGCTAAAACTCTGGCACGTCTTGTCAGAAATTACTATTGGCCAGGAATGCTCAGAACCGGAACTCAATATGCTCGAAATTGTGAGAGCTGCCAGAAGTTCAAGGCCCAAAATCAAGCCCCAGCCGGCAAAATGCACGCCACCAACGTGGAAAAGCCGTGGGAAATGGTTTCAATAGATCTTGTAGGTCCGTTTCCGAGATCCACTGCCGACAGTACTTGGCTCCTAGTGACGCAGGATCGCTTCACAAAATGGATCGAAATTCGACATTTGAGAAAAGAAACCGGCTCAGCATTGGCAACCAACATAAAAGACCAAATCTTTCTTCGACACGGATGCCCAAAAACTATAGTCTCTGACAATTGCCGCCAATTTATCAGAAAAGAAGTAAAAAGTCTTCTACAGGAAATGCACATTACTCACCGCCTCACATCGCCATACTCACCGCAGTGCAACCCTGTAGAAAGGGCAAATAGTACTCGTTAGTACTTGAAAAAATTACTGAATCCGTGTCAGAATAAAGAACACGACGATCTAATTTTTTCAAGTAACTATACAATTTCAATCGAGCCTGTACTGTTGTATAAGCAGCTATTACAACATTTGAAATGGGGGATGGTGATACTGTCTCATTTTTGTATGATCAGGAAGCGTAAAGACTTTCTTGGTCTACCAGTAAGATGCTATTGAGAACTTTGTCGGGACTTTGGATAAGTTTTAATAATTTTTGCTGACTGTGAATGATTTCAGTCTTTGGCATATTTTCTCGTTGGCCAAATTTTCCCTAAAAAGAATTTAGACAAAGTTTGGCCAAAGATCGCAAACCAGAGTTCTTTTTAATATTTTCCTGATCAAGCTGAACTCCTTCACCGTCATAAATCATTTGAACAAAAGCCGCTTTCTGTTAATCAGTAGTACAATCCGTCGCGTACCCTGTAGCTTCATGTTTTAATTTAAAATACCTATTTATGTAACTTACAAAGAGACCACCTACTTTTGTCTCCCTATCATATTGAGTGGTCTCATACTACCAAATTTCAAACATAGCAGTCATTTTATACCCCTCCACAATAGCTGCTTTAACCTCATCTGAAACCCATGTGCCCTCTAACTCTTTATCACTAATATTACCCACGTGTGGACAATATTGTTGTAACTGTAATTTACAACAAGTATTACATAGAAGGAACATGAGTTCACCATGCATTCGTAAAGGAATAACAGGCAAGTAAGATCCAGTACGGGGTAGTATACGACATTTAATTAACCCTTCTACATTAGTTAAATCATAATGGTTTCCTGTTAACTTTTTGCATTCATCCCCAACATAAATTTTTGGATGCCCTATTGGAAATTTCCCATATTTCGAGATAGAGGGGGCACAAAGAACAAACATCTAAATAAGATATTGCTTCCTCACAGAGGAAGCTTTGTAGTGGTGACAAAATCCAGTCTCCTAAAAAAGGTATTTTTGAACATATTTCAAGGGCAATATATCTAATATGATGTCCTGAAAAATTGTCCGGATGTATGTGCATGTGTGTGTATGTATGTATGTGTGTGTATGTGTGACACGATCCAGCAATTTCTTGAAAACGCGTAGAGATAAATTGATGAAATTTTGCATAGTTATTCCACTATGTACCTAATTGAATTTCTTACAAGGGTTTAACAAAATATTTAATTTTACAAGTTTGGTGTACTTTTATAATTTTCGTAAAATTCATTCTTTCACTATAACTTCTCAAATATTCAAAATTGAAAGTTGATGCAAGGAAAATAAAGATTCCTTGTGTCGAGACGAATCGATGCACCTATATGATTAATGCATTTCATTAAAAAATAAGGATGTTATGGTTATTTGTATTTTCAAAAATTAATTTTTCAACTATAACTTTTCAAATAATCAAAATTTTGAGTTGACGTAAGGAAAATAAATATTCTTTGTGTCGAGACAAATCGATAGACCTGTATGATTAATGAATTCCATTGAGAAATATTGTAAGAAAGTTATGGTTAATTGTATTTTTCAAAAATTAATTTTTCGACTATAATTTCTTAAATAATTAAAATTTAAAGCTGATGTAAAGAAAATGAAGAATCCTTGTGTCTAGACGAATCGTTTCACCTATAAGATTAATTCATTTCATAAAAAGATAAGAAAGTTATGCTGTTAATTTTAGTTTTAAAAAATTAATTTTTCTATTCTAAGTTCTCAAATAACAATGGACAACAAAATATGACCTATGTCGGGTTGAGACGAGATATATCATTTCCATGGTAATTTTCTGTGCTGAATCCAAATCTGACCTCCGTTTTTTTCGTTGATCTCAAATTTTTGAGTTTTTTTTAGTTAAAAATTTTTTCGAAAAATCACAAATCGTGTGATAAAAGGGTGAAAAAATTTTTTTCACGAAAAGCGATACATGCTTTTGATCCGCTTTTTAACGCAGAATCCATTGGTTACATGGTTACATGACATAGAACTTGTCTCTTTCTATAGAGTTCCCAATTTGACGGTTTACAAGTACTCGAGACGAATCATTGTACTTTTTCTAATATCTCATTGCAGTAATGTCTTTAATATTTGCAATATTTATCATATTTACGGAGCTTTGTGTGGAAGAAAAGCGTTCAAGGCGCATGCGCGTCTCCCCTCCACTTCACGGGCATCCATTATCACACTACTCTTGTTCATATCGCCCTATTCGTTCTCCGCGCTATCTGATCTTCATTCGATTCTAGACCTCTGTGGAGTCACAAAATATGCTACCTTGTACCTGTTATAGAACTAGAATTATTTCTACTTAATTAAAATATATTTGCGCTAAGCTTTTATTC
>CAJFCO010017461.1:0-18279 GCA_904066015.1 Synergus gifuensis | reverse complement strand
AATCACAATGATTTGTACGATCACAGAAGTAATCTTCGCAATAAAGTGAAATAGTGTAAAGTATTTAAAAAAACGGATACTAGTTAGTACTACGAATACGACAAATGAATATCCCAAAGTGAAATGGCACTAAAACGACAATTATGTTCAGGAAACAAATGAAGATGACAAGAGATTCTTGCGATAATAATAAAATCACAATGAAATGTGAGATCACAGGTGTCTTTGCAGTAGAGTGAAACAGTGCACTAAATAAAATCACAATAACAAACAAATGAATATCGTAAAGTGAAATGACATAAGAACGACATAATTATGATCGGGAAAGAAATGAACTTGACAAGAAGACTCTTGTTATAATAATAAAAAAAACTATAAACTCTAAAAATGTAAAAGGTGTCTTAACAGCACAATAAAACAATGGACGAATTGAAATCATGAACAAATGAAGATGGCAAAATGAATAAGCAAGAGAAAGACAATAATTATTGACAATCGCAAAAGAATTTCGCGCTAATTAATTTTATTCTAATTTGTAAACGGAGCACATATCTGTGAGGTCTCGCATCAAGTAAGTAAGAAGAAAGCACTGTTGTTCAACATATGTCCTATCATTCTGTTAAAAAGATCATAAAAGATCTTAAGGAATTTTCATGAAAAAAATGGGGGGTGTCACTACAAAACATAACCTAAAAAAAATTTTTGAAAATTTCAAAAACCCGTATTATGAGGGGCGAGGTAAAATGTATTGTTCATAATAACGTATACATTTTATAAGTTCTAGATTTTCCAAAAACGTTTCTAGCCAAACACAGACGATAAAGGGTTGTTTCTGAAAGAAATAGCCAGCCAGTAAAGTATGCCATAAAGGTACTAAGTTACACACTGTCCCGAGTAGGATTTTTATTTTTTTTCACTATGTTGCACCACTTAAAAAAATTTGACAAAAATGTATGTTAAGGAGGACATCGTAAAAAATTTTTATGAAAAAAATGGTGGGTGTCACTATAAAACATAACCTCAACAAAAATGTTTGAAAACTTAAAAAATTTTTTAAGACCTGTTATTTTCATCCAAAAAATTGTGCAATTTTTTTTTAAATCTTCTCATCGACCTAAATAACATATTTTTTTTTCATAAAAATCGGTTTAGCTGTTTATGAGAAAAACTACTTTTTTGATTTTTATTTCCCCCTCCATAACTCCTATAAAAATACGTTTTTAAGGTTGAGACTTGCAGGAATTTTGTGACTCATAGGTACCAATATATGGTACCAATTTGGACTTAATACATGCGGGGGCAGATTTTACATGCTTACCCGGCTAGGCCCTTTAATTTAAATTCTAGTCTTCATGGATCTAGGTGGACGGTATATTAAATTTAGTTTTATTTTTAAGAGAAGTTTGTCAATCATCACTTTTTTTGAATTTAAATAAAACATTTTTATAAATTGATTTGTTTTTAATTTTAAAAGTAAAAACATCATTTTAATATAACAATTTCATCCTTTTAAATGCAACCGCATTTTTCCCGCACGCGTGCGAGTCGCATGACGTGCGAGCGATATGACCCTCAATTGAGGACGCACCTGCGTGATCAGGTGCGCGCACGTCATGCGGGTTTATCCGCACGTGTGCCTCCACGATGCGCGCATCGTGCGCACATTTTGTTTTCTGGATTACTCTGGATTCCTTCTTGATTTCAAACGTTAAAAGTGGCTGATTGGAGAGTGAATAGCCCCTCGGGCCCCAAGGAGCACGAATATCACAAGACGTTTTTAGGACATTTTAAAAACGTCCTAATTATTAAGTCAGGCTAAATCACTTACTAAAAATGTACAATGTTCCAAAGACACGTTTTTAGGACGTATTGAAACATTGGACGTTTTTTGGCCTGAAAGTATATTTTAAACGTTCTAGAAACGTCTTTAAATTTTGTGCTCGCTGGAATGGAGCAATTAAAAGACTGTATTATATGAAACTCAATTCTTATCCGAAAATACTTTTTAATTAAAGAAAATTCTCAAAAGAAATATATATAAGTAAACGGCGGTAAACTTCTATAAAATTCGTTTAGAAATACTTTCATTTTACCCTGGAATTTAGATATATAATTTGAACAATACAATTAAATCTGAAAAACCTTGAGATGAATTCTTAAATGAAAATAATATATATATATATATAATAAATTTGAATAAAATTATTATTTCTTATTATATGTCACATGAAATTTGTGACAGGTATAAATGAACTTTTTAAGTCATAAATATTATAATTTATATTTAGCACAATCTAATTGGTTACACCAGATCGAGTTATAAATTTTTTTCTTGTGGAAGAAAATATTAATTGGTAAAAATTTTTTTTATTATTTGAAAAAGTTTGAACGCCTTTTGGAAATTTCACTTTTGATGTCAATAAGAGAACTGATTTGACAAGAATACATATATATTAATAGAACTAATTTCTCGAAAAGAACTGATTTGACAATTATACATATATTAATAGAACTAATTTCCCGAAAAGTAATAACGTACGTTATATTAAAATCTTTTAATATTATAGTAAAATGCGCACGATGGGTAAAAAAGTGAGGTTATAGTAAAATAGAAAATTTATACAGCATATATTTACACAGTAGGTCCTTTGATATTAGTCGAGAATATATTCAATTTAATATTTGTTATATCTTTCATACACCTGATCACCGAAAAACTAAATGAGATCGATATTAAACAATAAATTTTGATCGCATTTTCAACACGTGTATACATTCACGATGTGAAAAAGGTGATGAAAAACGCGGGACGCCTAACCAACGTATAAAGTAAAATTTCATGAAACTTTCAAAGTTTCAGTGAAACATTGCAATGTTTCAACGGTGGCGGCGGGAAAATTTGAACTAATACTGGCACTGGCATAATATATTTTAAAATATTTTAGAGAAAAATTTTCAACACTTAATATTTTTGTTTCAACTCGTTTTCACTGTTTGTGAGACTTATACTCAATATCAATATTTAGGATAGAGAGAGAGAGAGGTGGGTAAAAATAAAAAGAGGAATTCAAACTACAAGAACCAGTATATTTTATCTTTAATAAAAGAAATGCAGGAAAGGGAATTGAATTTCCCCTGGCCTAAAAAACCCCAGTGGGGAAAAAGCCTTTTACAAAACGGAAAAACTTACGTAATTACCACGTTGGTTTGATCCCTGAATTTCAAACAAACACACAAAAGGACAGCTTGGTCCAAAAGTCCGCGAAGGACGCCAATGCGAAGTCTGAGCCTCAGCCTCGTGTTCAGCTCAGAAACGTAGCCATGGGATCAAACAACGTTGAAGCAAAGTCGGAGCCTCAGCCTCGTGTTCGGCTCAGAAACGCTACACTTTTCACCGCAACTCACTCGCACACACACAGAGCACAAAGGGTCACGAAGATCGCAAACTTGATTGAGCACAGCTCAGTACAAAAGGTTAGGGTTACACGGTTGGAGCGCAGCTCCGTTTACGTGTATACAATAAAGCGTTCACAAACGAACAGGCCCAGCTGAACCCCCAGCTGTGTTCAGCTAGCGTTACCGACGTTGCGCAGCATGACGAAACATGCCGAAATTCGACGACGTTCGACGAGTATTTCATAGTCTACCTGAAGAGCGTAAACCGCTCGAACATTCACAAATATAAGAAATTTATTAATTATAAGCACTAAATCATATAATGAATATATCGAACTTATTATATAATTTTATTTTTACGTTGAAGTTTACTTTAAATTTATATTATAATTACACACATATATAATTTCAAACTAAAATATATATCTGGTGTAAGATATATGATTTATTATTTAAAATAAAATTTAAGTAATATTTTTAGAATATGTTTTACATATACATTTTTAATATTTAACAATTTTTTATATAATTATTACATTTTTAATATTTAACAATTTTTTATATAATTATAAGTATATAATCAGAATAAAAATAATTTCCAAACAATATTTTATATATTTATTTAATATATTTACTGCAATAAAATTAGTTCAATTATATATTTATTTGTCGAGCAATTATTTTGCCCAATATGTGTCGCACAATCTTGACAAATATTTTGTATGCTGACACGCATGATGGCATACTATATCACATTGGGCCCTCACATATGTGCCTCTCACATTGTGCGACGCAAATGTTTCGCACGTACGTGCCTGGCACACAATGCGACGGATATGAACCGCACTCTGCACGCACCGCGTGCCTCGCATGCCGTGCGAGTAACGTGCTTAGCACGATTCTTATCTGGGAAAAGAGACAATAATATTCAATTAACGACTGCTATCCCTAAAGTGATTTACATAAATAAATCAGCAAATGAGAAAGAATTAAATTTTAATGCAGAAACAACTGCTTCTCATTCGAAAGTTTTCTTATAGGATCATGGTTATTGTAAAACAATAAATAATATACGTAAAAATCAATCAGGCCGTAGTGGAATTAAAAGTAAATCTAAGCCTCCTTCATAAGGACATGTTTCAAATTCTAATTACTCTGATCATTCTAATTCTAGCACAAACGATACAAGATCATCGAATAGAATTCAAGTTGTAAATTCTACTCAATTGAGTGATCATAATTATTGTACTTTAATAGAAAATATGTCTCAACCTTCTCAAAATGAACAACAATTCTCAAATGCAATATCATCGAATAGAATTCAATTTTCAAATCCTACTGAATTAAGTGATCATAATAATTGTTATAAGCAAAATTCCCCTTCAACCAATATTTTAATGTCAAAAGTGGGTTATATTCATAACATTAGCCATTACACAACTACTAATTTAATACCAAATGTGCATTACATTCATAACATTGACCATGATTCCACAACAATTGATCATTTAAATAATATTTCAGAACATTATCTTGGTGTTATGAATATTTTATGTGTTCACTGTAAAGCAAAGCACTTTTCGGCAGAAAAAGTTTCTAATAAAGGTAATTCTTTCAATGATTGCTGCAGTCATGGGAAAGTAGTATTGGAATCTTTACCAGAACCACCACAGATCTTGAAACAATTATTTAAAGGTACACATGAATTATCAAACCATTTTTACGAACATATACGTTACTATAATAACTAATTTTCATTTGCATCATTCAATGCTAATTTAGTACATTTTAATAATAGACGGTCTGGACCTTTTTGTTTAAAAATTCAGGGACAAATTTATTATCAAATAAATACATCTTTGTATCTAGCCGAAAATGAATTGCCCAGTTATGGTCAACTTTTCATAGTTGACTCTAATGAAGCAACTAACTATAGACTTCATGTAAACAATAATTTAAATGTAGAAATTCTTCAAGCTATTGGCAACGCAATGCGCCAGTGTAACGTTTTTGTATATTCATATCAAATGATGAAGGAAGAATTGGAATTAATGACATTACAAAACGAGGGTAAAGAACCTGAGTTACAATTATTATTCACGTTGAAAAAAGGACAAGATAAAAGGCGTTTCAATTTCCAAAGAATTAATGAAGTTGCAGTAGTTTTTTCGACTACTGCAGATGGTGAAATTCCTGAATCATATGTTACAATACGTAATAAAAATACTAAACAATTGCAGTATGTAAGCTCAATGGATGAAAATGTCGAACCTTGGACTTATCCATTATTTTATCCATATGGAACTAAGGGTTGGCATGATGGTATTAAAATGGTTGGTAGTTCACGTAGAGTTACTATAAACGCTTATATCAAATATCGAATGGCATTTAGAAGCGATTTAAATTATATTTTAATGGGACGTCGTTTATTTCAACAATGGACAGTTGATAACTATGTGAAAATAGAAAAAGATAAAATGAATTTTTTAAGATATAATCAAAAGCAATTAAGAACTGATTCCTACGAAGGTCTGTTAGATCATTTGAATAAAACAACAGAAAATACCAATAATCGCATAGGAAAAGTCATTATTCTTCCGTCTACATATCCAGGTTCACCACGTAATATGTTACATACTTATCAAGATGCAATGACCATAGTACGGCAATTTAGCAAACCTGACTTATTTGTCACAATGACTTCTAATCCAAAATGGAAAGAAATTACAGAGAATCTTTTTGATGGACAATATGCTTCAGACAGGCCAGATTTAGTGGCTCGCGTTTTTGAGCTTAAAAAGGATGAAATGTTAACTGTAATAACTAAAAATAAATTATTTGGTGAAGTTCGAGCCTATTTTTATGTAGTTGAATATCAAAAACGCGGTTTACCGCATGTTCACTCACTGATAACACTGAAACCGAATTTTAAAATTACAACTCCCGAAATTGTAAACAAATTTATTAGTACTGAAATTAATCACCCAACTGAAAATTTAAAATTACATGAAATTATTAAAACCAATATGATTCATGGCCCTTGCGGAAGTAGGTGTTTAAATGAAAGTGGAAAATGTTCAAAAAATATCCAAAAGAATTTAATGATCAAACAAGAATGGATGAGGATGGTTATCCTTATTACCAACGTCGAAATGCTGGAACCTACATACGTCGTAGTGATGGATTTGAATTTGATAATCGACGAGTTGTACCACATAATAAAGAGATTTTATTGAAATACAACTGTCATATAAATGTTGAAGTCGTTAGCAGCATTAAAGCAGTGAAATACCTTTATAAATATATTTACAAAGGACATGATGCTGCAGCTGTAATAATTCAAGAAACCGAATATGGTTAAGATCAAGGCGTAATTGAACATGACGAAATAAAAAATTCCATTGAAACACGCTATGTTAGTCCGCCTGAAGCATGTGGCCATATTTTAAACATGAACATGCAAGGTAAAAGTCATTCAGTTATTCGATTGCCGGTACATTTACCAAACCAAAAAACTGTTTTGATTAATAATATTGATGATCAAGATGCGATCAGAAACATTTTACTGTTTTGGGTCATATGTATTCCGTCATTCCAGCACAAGTTGAATTATTCCATCTAAGATTATTGTTATTATCGGTAAAAGGAGCTACAAGTTTTGAAAATTTAAGGACAGTAAATGGTACTACACATGATACTTTTGTAAGTACATGCTTAGCATTAGGTTTAATTGAAGATGATAATGAATGGAAGAATGTTATGCATGAGGCTGAAGTTTGGATGATGCCTCGAAAATTACGACAATTATTTGTAAGAATTTTGCATCATTGTCATCCAATTCACCCAGAAGAATTATGGGAACAGTTCAAAGATCCATTATCACAAGATTTTTCATGAACATTGTCAATGGATGAAGCACACAAACGAGCTTATATTCATATTAATATATTGCTTCATGAAGAACACTCAAGTCTTGCTGATTTTCCATCAATGTCTCAAATAATAGAAATTTACAATAATGAAAATGATATATAACCTGAACAACATCAAGTTATTGGAACAGAACAGTATCAAAAACATAACACAAAACAAAAAAAAATTTTCGATAGTATTTTCACTGTAATGCATGAAAATGATGATGAATGTCGATACTTTTTTATTGATGGACAAGGTGGATCAGGTAAAACCTTTGTTTATACTACTTTATATCATTTAATACGAAGTCAAAAAAAAGTATGCACAATGGCTTTTACTGGCATAGCAGCCACCTTACTTCCTTATAAAAAACCGTTCATACCCTGCTGGAAGTAAAAAGATAGAAATCCTATCCCTTTCTATTTCTTCCTATCCCTAAGATAGAAAGGGATAATAATAATTTATAATAATATTTTATCCACTTCTACCTTTCGCTTATATCCGCCTATCTCTTTTTATCTTCATATTAATCCACATGCACGCCTACCAGGTCTAGAAATATGAAACCGGAATTTTTTTGCAAAACTTACACGTCTAGTATATGAAAATGGTCAAAAGTACTTTATTCAAAGTAATTTCCCTCGCTTTCTACACATTTTTCCCACCTCTTCGGTAGGTGATGAATGCCCCGCCAATAAAAGTTTTCGTCTTTTAAAGCGAACCAGTTATCCAGCCATTTTCGGACGTTTTCGAACGAAGTGAATCGTTGTTCAGCGAGAGCGTGACCCAGCAATGCGAACAGATGGTAATCCGATGGAGCCAAGTCTGGAGAATAAGCGGCATGAGCCAGTAGCTCCCAACTGAACGCCTGGATCGTTTCCTTGACCCGTTTTGCTGTATGTGATGGGGCATTATCGTGAAGAAAAATCATTTTGTGTTGTCTTCTTCGATATTTCGGTCGTTTTTCTTGCAATGCTAGATTCAAATCGATCATTTGCTTTTTGAATTTTTCCCATTGCTTTCAAACGAACGGAGACGGCTTTGTGCGATACATTCAGCTGATCCGCGAGTGCTTGTTGAGTTTGAGAATCATCTTTCATCGAGTAAGGCTTGCAATTCATCGTCTTTGAACTTTTTCAGTAGTTTTCCACGATACTCGTTCGTCACATCAAAATTACCACTTTTGAATTCTTTAAACCACTCAAAACACTGTGTTTTGCCCAGAGCATGGTCACCGTATGCGTCAACAAGCATCCGATGCGATTCTGCAGCGGTTTTCTTTAAGTGGTAACAAAAAATGAATGATGTCCGCAAATCGTAATTTGTAGGCACAAAACTCGACATGTTGAAACTTGTCGTACATTCACTGGTATGTCCAACTTGTGTTGTTGTCTACTAAAAATCTTTCTCTGCTCCTAGAGGGAGACGATGGTCTAGCAGAAGCGGTCATACGGTCCCTAAACTGATGCAAGCACCATCTATAGGGAAATTCCGGTTTCATACTTCTAGACCTGGTATCTTTTTGAATCTCCTCTTTTCTATGCCCTTTTATCTCTTGCTTATCTACATCCACGTCTATCTCTCTCAATCCCCACTTCTTTACCTCTTTCAACCTATTATCTATCCCCGTCTATCTCTTTCTATTTCCTTTTCAATCAAAGTTTGCTCTATCTCTTTGAATCTCCTCTTTTCTATTCCTTTTTATTCATCTCTTGCTTATCTACATCCACGCCTATCTCTTTCAATCCCCACTTCTCTACCTCTTTCACCAAATTAATCAGTTCTCGACGACCTTTATAACTAAGAGAAAATCTTACAGTAAATCCAAAAATCATGAGAATAACTTCTGATATTTTAAGACCTGATTCTGGAAACATAATTCTGCTATCGCCAAGCAAATACTCTTGAATTTTGCTTCCTCATAGAGGAAGCTTTGTGGTGGTGACAAAATCCAGTTTCCTAAAAAAGGTTTTTTTCAACATATTTTAATGTCAATATATCTAACATGATGTCCTGAAAAATTGTCCGGATGTGTGTGTGTGTGTATGGATGTATGTTACGATCCAGCAATTTCTTGAAAACGCGTAGAGATAAATTGATGAAATTTTGCATAGTCATTTCATTATACACCTAGTTGAATTTATTACAATGGTTTAACAAAATATTTAATTTTACATTTTTTATGTACTTTTATAACTTTCTTAAAATTCATTTTTTCACTATAACTTCTCAAATAATCAAAATTCAAAGATGATGTAAGGCAAATGGAAGATTCCTTGTGTCGAAACGAATCGATTGACCTATATTATTAATGCATTTCATTAAAAAATAACAAAGTTATGGTTAATTGTATTTTCAAAATTTAATTTTTCGACTATAACTTTTCAATTAATCAAAATTTTGACTTGACATAAGGAAAATAAATGTTCCTTGCATCGAGACGAATCGATTGGTCTATAATATTATTTCATTTCATTGAAAAATAACAGAATTATTGATCTATTTAATTTTGAAAAATTTGTTTTTCAACTATAACTTCTCTAATATTCAAAATTCGAAGCTGAAGTAAGGAAAATAAAGGTTCCTTGCGTAGAGACGAATCGATTGACCTATAAGATTAATACATTTAATTGAAAAATAAGAAAATTTTCCTTTATTGTAATTTTTGAAAATTAATTTTTCGAATATAACTTCTCAAATAATCAAAATTTAATGTTGATGTAAAGAATAATTAATGCTTCCTCTATGAGGAAGCAAATCATATTTGCTTGCAGGAAGCAAAGTGCTCATTGAATGAGCACAAAAGTTGATACAACTTCACAGCTAGTTTGAGATTTCAAAAGAAAGTATTTCATCATTTTCAGCTTGTGACAATTCGGTATCATCTTCTTGTGGTAAACTATTAAATTTCACATCTCTAATTTGTGGTTCTTGGACGCTATTTTCCGTTAATGCAGGATTATCATTCACGTCATCAGATGAATTTTCAGAATTAGATAACTCATTGTTGTTGTCAGTCGTCGAAGAGGAGGAATCATCACAAGGAAGACTATTGCCATTTATGAAGAGAAGATTTCTTGTAACGTCCTTATTGCTGTTGATATGATCTTTTGTTTTATCTGAAAAAATGTATGAATATTAAATATACCAAGATTCATACATGATTTTCTCGTGAAGTTGAGTATAAATTGGATTTTAGCTCAAAATACATACAAACATTAAACTTTTGATAGAGAAGACATATAAATCTTAGTGAAAATTATTTAAAACTAAATTAAAGATGAAATGGTGAAAATTTAGACACCTAAAGGCTGTTAAAAATGTTTTAAATCGAGAATACAAAACCTTTTTCTAACTTTGTCAATTTTAAATGGAAACATCTCGATAATTATGAGGCATTATTCCTCAAGTGTACCACCCTCAGAATTTCACTTTGTCTGGTCAAACTCAAACTTGGGTAAAGTATAGTCCTACTAGGTACAACTTTAGAGGAAAAAGATTTTTTCGATTGGGTATAAATTGACCGAGATAGGGGAAGGGGAATTTTTTGAATTTTTTCTATTTTGTGCAGTTTCGTGCTATATCAAAGGTACTAAGCTCCTTTCCTAAGGAATATACAAAATTTTGTCCCACATGTTTTTGATAGTTTTTTTCTTGGTCTATCGGATGATTATAACCATTTTTTAAAGAATTGAAAATTTGACCGATTTTTTTCAAAAATCAAAATATTTTTGACTTTTTTAGAAAAACGGCATTTTTTTTTTTATCTCAAAGTAAAGCTTAAGGGGTTACACCACCATGAGATTTTCAAAAAATCGATTTTTTTTTCTTGTTTAGATAAATTATTTATACTTTTAAGAATATTTTAAGCGTTCAATCATTTCAAAATTCAAACTATTTCCGAAGTTACAGCAATTAGAAGTGAACGCGTCACTGAAACTCAGGTTCCGCTAGGACCCACAGTGGGGCCATAAACAGTTTCGCGGGAAAATTTATATTGTGAAGCCATTTCAGAACCGATTTGAACGTTTTTTTTTTAAATGAAAGCTAATAAAATTCCACGCAAAAATGTTGATCCAGATTTTGAAAAAAAAATTTTATATAATTTTTTTTACTTAATATCAAAAATGAAAAAAAAGAATTTTTTCTTTTGAAGAGTACCGGGTTTCGAAAAATACATGGATTCAATCTCAAATACCTAGAAGAAATGAAGCACTTATCCGGGAAAGTTAGCAATTGATTAAAAATTTATTGAATTTTTTTATAAACAAATAAGTGAGTGAAAATGGATTCAAGGGGATTGATTCATCGATTGATTCGCACTAAATACGAATAATTTATAGATAAAAACCGTTTTCTAACTAAATTCATGAAAGACAATAAACAATTTGTTACTTTATAAACAAATTTTATACACAATTTTATAAACAATTCGTCCGCTATATTGGATCCGCCATTTTTTTAAATTTCGACTTCGGATTCGTAATCAGCGACTTCAAAAACCCTTTTATACCAATTTTGAAAATAATTAAAAATTTATTTAGCATACTCGTTCGCCATTTTGGATCCGTCATTTTGTTTTTGAAATTTTTGACACCGGATTCGTAATCAGCGACCCCAAAAACCAGTGAATAACAGAATTTGGCCCATTTTATGAACATTTTATAGTTCTAACCAGCTTTTCGCGACTTGGTCTCATTCGCGCCGTACTGTTTTTTCTTTTGCGTCTTTCTCGAAACTACTTTTTTCAAATTGGTGTACATGATATCTCAAGATCTACACAACCGATTTTGTTAAAATTTTAAAAAAATGTTCTTTGTACTATTGTCTATCGTGTGACGTAGGATTTTTTTGATTGGGTGCCCCGTTCATAAGTTATGAATTTTTTAAACTCAAAATTTCTATAAAAATTAGAAATTTTTTTGTAAACAGTTGTCATTTCTACAAAAAATTTTTTTAATTTTTTTCCCTACGTCACACGATAGCGATTACCTTTCTAAATAAACAAAAAAAAATTTTGTTTTTCAAACAATGCCAGAACGAGAAACTAGGTACACCATCAACAAGGATTTTCAAAAAAGGGTCCTACTCATTGGCTCATATTTCCGCCATTTTTAAATTTTTTGAATTTGTCATTGATTCAAATTATACATAAAAGTACTGTGTATATATGTATAATAACAATTATTGAAAATAATTTATGACTGCGCCAAAAAAAATGCTTATTTTTATACCTATTTTCCCACGCGCCAGGGTGGTGTAACCCCTGAAGTCTTTATCTTTTGATGGTGTAAAATTCAACTTGCCGTTTTTTGTTGTTTTCGAGAAATTAAATGAAGAGTAAAGCGCCGCGCAAACGGCGCTCGAAACTGTTGGGCCTTTCACTCCGCGCAATACTCTTTATTTAATTTCTCGAAAACAACAAAAAACGGTATTTTGAATTTTACAGTACCGAAAGATAAAGCCTTAAGCTTTATTTTGAGACAAAAAAAATGTCGTTTTTCTAAAAAAGTCAAAACTATTTTTGATTTTCAAAAATATCAGTCAAATTTTCAATTTTTTTAAAAAATGGTTATAACTATTCGATAGACCAGGAAAGAGTCTGTTAAAAACATACAGGACAAAATTTATATATATTTATTTATATATTTATTTATATATTTATATATGTATATTTATATAATATATTTATATATTTATATATTTATATATTTATATATATTTATATATTTATATTATATATATATATATATATATATATATTTATATATATTCCATATTCCATATTCAAACACTACTCTAACCTTGGTTGTTTCGCTAGTCTCTTTGATTACGGCGTGATGAGGCAAATAACACCCGTCCTTCGTCTCGTCAAAAAGCGTCATGTGATTTAAAGTTAGATATTCATTAAGATTCTTGTGATACTCTATCTTTAAGTGTGGATTTGACTCGAATTTTTTCTCTGACGCATAAAATCTTTTTAAAGCTTGAGCTCTGGACTCACCCAATTGAAATTTACTATCTCGAAAAGGAAGTCGCACGACGTATCTACCAGTTTGGTCCCTCTGAGTATTGTCTAGATAGAATTGTTCGCAAGACATCGTCGCGAGATTTTACGGGTTCATGATCGAAATCTTCAATTGCCCAAAAACGTTCGAGAAGTTTTTTCGATTTTTACAACATTACAAGACTCCCTTGCTGGAGTTGCGAAAAAATCCGATCCTCCTGCCACAATCCATCCTAAAGTTGTTTTTTCAAAATTATTTTAGAATTTCGATGTTGAAGCTCGATTTGATCTATCGATAACATTGAAAGAGTAGTTCCTGATGCTAATAAAATATCAACTGACTTAGGCATATGGAATTGTGGATCTGCTAGTTGCAGATTCTTAGGGATGTTGTATGAATTTCGAGGAAATGTTTGACTTGGCACCAATTCTGCGATTTTAGGAACTATCAAAAAATTCAATTCGCGTTTGAAATTGTTATACATTGATTTGAAAGAAGCTTTAATATATTCATTGGAAACTGTGAATAGATCATTAACTGTCTCAATATTAATGGAACAGACTTGTTTAGTTAAATTTAATGATTTTACAAATTTTTCTGTAATTAAATTAACCGTTGAACAAGAATCTAATAATGCCCTTGCAATCAAATCATTTCCCCGATTATTTTGAATTTTTAACAAAGCGGTTGTCATAAGCTGAGAGTCTCATGGGAAAGCTTCAGACACGTAAGTGTGACTATGTAGTCATGCTTGAGAACCCGAGGAAGTTGAAGCTTTCGAGTCTTTTGAGTCCCCCCCATCTTGACTCTTTTCAGATTTGTCAGTTTTTACCATATTTTCGATATGTAAAAGAGTATGATGTTCTTTGTTGCATTTTTACAACGATACCTGCTTGGGCAGGGAGGTGAATGTTTCTTAAAACAGTTTCGACAAATCTCGTTTGTTTTGATGAAATTCCAACGTTCGTCTGTCTTTAGTTTTAGAAAATTTTGACATTGGTATAAGCGATGTTGCCTTTTGCACTTAATGTAGACAGGTTCCATTGATTGAGAAGCCGAAGTCACGAGGGAACGACCTTCAACTCTCCGAATCTTTGCCGAAGGCTGTTCAAACCTATCTATCCCCCCCCTTTCCTGCTGCCCCGCGGCCACTCGAAGCAACGCTAGGGGGAAATGCGATGATTTTGTTTTCAGCTGATCCAGAAACCGAATTGATCAATTGAGTGTGTTTGACATAGGCATTATTGACATAATTGCTCAAATCAGTACGCGTATGAACGAGAGCTTCGAAACTATGCTTCCACGCGACCCATCTGTCATGTTCCCCATTAAATTTAGGAATTTGGACTACCGGTAATTTTGGTCTATCCTGTCTTTCCGAGATTGTGAAATTGCTAGTTATTATTAATTCAAAGTCGAATTCGCAAAAGGTGTTACAATTTGATTTTCCGTTATTAAAGTCGCGACATCGTAATACTTTGTTTGTGTTTCCGGAAACGCATTCAAATTCGGATGATTAGGTTTCAAAGCGGTTAATTCGTCAATTAATTTCGCATAATTCTTTAAAAAATCAGATAAATCTGTCAATCTTAACTTGGCGTTGGTAAAATTACACGCGGGATTCTCGAGATATGCTTGCAATGCGGCGATTGCCCACTCCAATGAAATTCCCTTTTGCGCGATAAACGCGATGCGTTGCGTTTTGCTCATACCCCCTCCATTTTTATTTAATTAGATAAAAAAGGAAAAAATGAAAAAATGCACTAATTTGTTGCTTCGGGTGGTCGAAGCCCTATTGAAAATTCCTGTATGGGTTCCTTTATAGGATCCTATTATAGGAATCATTAAAGGAAACTGTAAATGTTTCTATTAAGGTTCCCATATAGTTTCTGACGTGTGTGTCATTAAAGGCAAGGTGACAATGATCCTATGTAGGTTCCTGTGTAGTTTCCTGGTCATACAGAAAATTGGTACCTATACATATTAAAAGACGGTTCCCATGTAGGATCCTTTACCTTTTATTTGCTACAATGGTTCCTATGCTCCAGATTAAATTATTCAGAATGGGAAACTGTAAAGGATCCTGTGCATGTTTCTAATGAGGAACATGTATGGTATCGCATTTAAATTTATAGTTTCCTGTTTAGTAACCTTTGCAGGAACCTGTGTAGTTTAAAAAAATATATTATTTTAAATAATAATTTGTGAGTCCTTCAGAGCAACCTACAAAGGATCCTGTATAGCTTTTTTCGCTTTAAAAAATCAGAAAAAATTCTGTGGCAGCCGGATACGGGATTCGAACACCCGAACACCTATCTCTACTCCTTGACACTAACAACTAAGCCCCACGGCTAACCTTGTACATGAAATATTTTACAAAAATCCCAGTAAAATACCACAGCGGCCCTGTCTTGTGTGATATTTTACTAGAACATTTCTAAAATATTTCATGTGCAAGGTTAGCCGTGGGGCTTAGTTGTTTGGGTCAAGGAGTAGAGATAGGTGTTCGGGTGTTCAAATCCCGTACCCGGCTGCCACAGAATTTTTTCTGATTTTTCAAAGCGAAAAAAGCTATACATGATCCTTTGTAGGTTGCTCTGAAGGAACTCGCAAATTATTATTAAAAAAAATATTTTTCTTTAAACTACACAGTATCCTGCAAAGGTTACTAAACAGGCAACTATAAATTTAAATGCGATACCATACATGTTCCTCATTAGAAACATGCACAGGATCCTTTACAGTTTCCCATTCTGAATAATTTAATCTGGAGCATAGGAACCTTTGTAGCAAATAAAAGGTGAAGGATCCTACATGGGAACCGTCTTTTAATATGTATAGGTACCGATTTTCTGTATGACCAGGAAACTACACAGGAACCTACATAGGATCATTGTCACCTTTCCTTTAATGACACACACGTCAGAAACTATATGGGAACCTTAATAGGAACATGTACAGTTTCCTTTAATGATTCCTATAATACGATCCTATAAAGGAACCCATGCAGGAATTTTCAATAGGGAGGACACACAGAAAAAAATTGTGTATGTTTTAAAATTGGATAATGCCTAGCGAAAACTCATGAACTGATATAAATTTTCAAAAAATGTTGTTCATAGGATATTCCATTCCAAAATGCATTTTACATTTGGAGGAAACTTGTATTCTTTCAGAGGATATGAATTACAAAGGATATGTAATGTTTGGCAAAATTGGCCCTTACACGGTTTCAAAAAAGTTGAATTAATCCGTAGACATTGGATGAAATAAAAATCAATCTTGATTTATGAACCGAAAAATTTTTAGTTGGTGAAATGACTGTTAAAGCCCATTATCCCAATTAGCAGAGCGATTAGGAATTATAACCCCCTTGAAACCATACAAGTACAAGAAAAGGTACAACTTTTTCAAAGAAAATCTCCCGAGTCCATACCACTGGTATAGTGGACAAAAAAAAAGAAAAACAAATAAACACAATTTTGTGCTCAATCCATTAAAGCAAGAAACCAAGAAAAAGTAAAAAATTCCAAAGAAAGAATCTCTTGATTCGCTTTGAAAATGGATGATTAATTGTTAAAACATCTTAACTTTACTTGAAAAAAGGTGCAAAGGCATTTAACCTTGATCAAACAAATCACTGAATTAGATTGAAAACGCAAATGCGTCGATCAATTTTTAAAGTTAAATATATTTGTAAGTCAAATAAATTCATTCAAATTGAAACGTTAAAAGATTTTATTAATCTAAGTTAAATCACAAGAAGATTTCTGAAAATGTAATGAATTTAAGTGAAAACCTGAATTTATTAAAATTCATTCGCGTGTTCCAACCTAAAAACCACGGCGTGGGTTCGAAGTTTCGAGAATTCTCAAGCCGAGAAAAATTGATACACTTTACATTTTGTAAAAAAGCACTAAAATCACTTTAAAATTGATAATTTGAACTTATCTTTTGAATTTCCTGGACCTTCAGTGCAGCGGTTGCCTGGGTGCGAAAAAATCCTGATGTGTGCGACTTATAGAGTTGATTTTTGATAAAAATGTTGATTTTTCACAAACGTAGCCGATGGCGCCGGTTGAGAAAATGCAAGTGCGAGGACAATGAAATTGCCTCCGCTCGTCGACGATGATGATGTGCGCGCGCAGAAGCTGCACAATATGGTGGCCATGAATAGCGTGGACGACGCAATGCTTCTGCTCGTCAGCAGTGATGATGTGCGCGCACAGTGGCTGCACAAGAATGTGGCGTGATGTAGCTATCGACGCCGCGCGTGCGACGCCAACCGATTTCCGCACTTTTCACTTTATGAATTATGAGGTATCAAACTTCACAGGAAGCACCATGTTTTGTTTTGGATGATCTTGCTAATACAGGCTCGATCACTTATTTTATTTTATGTTTTTATGTATTTCAGGAACAAATGCTAAACCCAAATACACTGAATTTATATCTAATATTAAATTAAATGATAGATAAAAGTTCAATTAAAGAACACACCACTTCAGGGAAAAAGCCGGTTAAGGCATAAAAACCCTTTTATTGATGAAATGTAAGAAATGAGCAGATACACGAGAAGAATCGGATTGGCGTCATTCACACAACGCGAGAATCGGAGCTAGCACGACACACGAACAAACTCGGTACGAAGGAGTTGATTGATACGCATAGAATGGCATTAAAAAAAACTTACATTTCAATGCCTTTCAATGCGTGCTAATTGCATTTTTGTCCGAAATGCCATTGAATGCGCTTTATTGGGTAAAACTATAGCTTCGGTTTAATGCGTTTGAATGCGCACATATGTGAAGGCATTAAACTGTCTACTTGATAATGCCGTTGCAAATGACTGAATAGTTCTGAACGTTCAAATGAACGATGAAAAAAATATTTTTTTTTTTTTCTTTCTTCCACTGAGAATAGTTTGTGGTGACTTAAAAACACATTTTATACAAAAAAA
>CAJFCO010017459.1:11208-22356 GCA_904066015.1 Synergus gifuensis | reverse complement strand
AGTTGAATGAATGTGTCTGACAAATCCGAAATATCTATGATTACAGGACGAATAGTCACTTCATCCGTCTTCGTTCAGACACATTCATTCAACTTCACACAGACAACAAAATCAACCACACATAGATTCTTATTTCATTCTTTCTTTTGTTATTTTATTAAATTCACACCGTTAGATTTGTAAATCATAGGGAATAAATATTGTTATTATATTTTCCAGTAAAATAAAGTTGTTCGATTTTCATTCAATTATCTTTAAAATCTGACCCTGGCTCGACTGAAGCATTCGATAAGATAATTAAAAATAATACGATCTTTCAGAGAAAATCGGAACGTTACATGGCGTCCGAACAGGGACGCCAGTAAAACACAACGTTAAAAATATATTATATGATATTATAATTAGAAAGTGTCTAATTTTTCCAACCTTCCGAAATATTATATATTAAAATTGTTACTGATATTAATTTAAATTTTTGGTATTATTAAAAATAAAAAAAAAAAAAATCTAGCCAAAAGATTCGAACCCTGACAGCAGCGAGTCGCAAGCAGGCACGGTACCGCAGGGTCAGCGTCGCTGGCTGAAAAATTTCCCGCGTGACTGATACTAGTGTATCAGTGAAGGTAGCCGAAATTTTAAAACATTAATATTTAAAAAACTATGCTCCACTTACAAAAAAGCCGTGACACGTGAACTCGATTTGAGTTTCATACTTGAGGCCTGCCCCTTATCAGTGCACCATTTCAGACGGGGGCTTTTTCACTCTTTGTTCATTACTCATTCTCCAAGATTTTTAAGGGGATAGTACCAAAGAAAATTTTTAAAAAATGGATTTTCTAAAAAGTGCAAATTATTATAATAAATTTATGTAGAATTATTGGGTTAATCGTTATTTTGGTCATAAATATCGAGAACAGGTCAAAAAACGCAGTTAAATATAAGGGTTCAAATTCCCATTAAAAAAATCGTCTTGACTTTGAAATGACCTTGAAAATTGAACTCAAGTTCAAAATTGATGGTACAGTTAAATGGCCCTCTCGGTCCTGGTCAACTTTTGTCTAAACAATTTTTTCGTAGATAAAGTATTTTCGAAGATAATTATAGATTAAAATGGATCACCCTGTATTTTAGAACAAAAACTTTAAACGCGTTTTTCTCGAAACAACGTTTTTCAAGCTGGTCGCCATGATTTAGAAAAAAATATTAGATCGATTGGGCTGAAATTTGGATGTTATTCTACACATGTCTTCATCGCATTAACTAGAATCATAATTATTGATAAATATCTAACCCTTTTTTTAAACAATTGACGGTAAAATAAAGGGTGAAAAATTTTCAAGTCGGCCATTTTGAATTTATTTTTTTTTCGGATTTCAACCATCCTAGTTCATGTGATAGTGACAAGTATATTCTTTATAAATCTCATTGATTTTTGTGATTCAGAGTCTCCAAACATGTGATAACATGGCGACCAGTTTTTAAAATAGGTAACTTCAGACAGCCATACCAGCCAGATTTATCATTGAAAATAATAAACCAAAAATTTTTTTTAACCCTTTCGCTACGGCAGTGTGCTCCGTTGAAGTTACACCGCTGAACGCAAGGCCGTAGCCAGAAATTGTGTATCTTTCTTCAATGCTTGGAAAACAAAAGACAAATAGGGAGATCAAATCCCCTTACTTGTCCGTTGTTTTCCAAGCATTGAAGAAAGACACACGATTTCTGGCTACGACCTTGGCTGAATAGGTACTCGTACACACAGGTCTTCACGCGGATGTCGTCTATAGGCGACACTCGTACACACAGATCGTCGCGTGGATGTCGTCTATAGACGACGCTCGTAGCGAAAGGGTTAATAGTGTTTTATATCTATATTTATGTGTGAAAAGTTCGAATCTGTAGTATGAATTTTAATTTGAAAAAAAAATTCTTAAAAAAAAGGTAAAAAATTTGGTACACGGAAAGAAATTTTGTACAGCAGCAATACTTATGGATGGTGCTGTAGTGCGCCCTCTGTTTTTTGACGACTCTTCTCTCAATTAAAGCACGCTGCTAGCCTGGTAGGGCACGCTGCTGCCCCTAAAAGTATAGTAGCGAACCCGAAAACGGTGTTGCTGTTAGACCAAAGCAACAGTGGCGCTGCGTTACCAAGGATTTGTCAAGCTGTTGTCTTTAATTTATTTCCGTGTACTAACACGGAAATAAATAATGGTGTTAACACCTTAAGGGGTTACACCACCATGAGATTTTCAAAAAATCGATTTTTTTTCTTGTTTAGATAAACTGTTTACACTTTGAAGAATATTTTAAGCGTTCTATCATTTCAAAATTCAAACTATATCCGTTGGCCCCTGGACAGTGTTTAAAAAAGTTTTGAAATAAATATTTTAAGCTACATATTTTCATAGAAAATTTAATTGCGCATCTTTTTTTCCTTATAAAAAAAGTTCTAACTCTTGTCAGTTTCGAAATACAGACAAAAAACGCATTTTTTTTTAAATTAATATTTTCTGTCTTTTGTCACTTCAACTCGCTATATATTAATGAGTTTTCAATATTTTCTTATGAAAATCTCAGGAAATATACCTTATGGTATTCTACGAACGAAAGTGTAATTAAATAATAATTAATTTTGTTTAAAACAATTATTTTAATTTTTATTTGCAACATTGCACAATCCACGCGTTCATATCTTCAAGCGCTTCGGGAGTCCAGCGAATTTTGAACAATGGAAAATTTTCAGCGGGAAAGTTGTTTATAAAGACATAAATAAGTTTTCTGGAAAGTTTTACTTTAATCGAATTAATCGTTCAAAAGTTGTGAACGTTTTACTTCGTCCACGCGGTTGGCTTCTTCGCACAAATCGGTGCAAATAAGGATAAAAGTACCCTACTTTCAGCATTATGTGGTGTGGTGACCTTGATGTTTGTAAACATATTATAAAATATTATAATTATAATATAATAATAATATTAATATAATAATATGACCTATGAACATGCGTCAATTCGCGCGAAGAAACCGACCGCGTGGACGAAGTAAAACGTTCACAACTTTTGAACGATTAATTCGATTAAAATAAAACTTTCCAGAAAACTTATTTATATCTTTATGAACAACTTTCCTGCTGAAAGTTTTCCATTATTTAAAATTCGCTCGACTCCCGAAGCGCTTGAAGATATGAACGCGTGGATTGTGCAATTTTGCAAATAAAAATTAAAATAATTTTTTTAAACAAAATGAATTATTATTTAATTACACTTTCGTTCGTAGAATACCATAAGGTATATGTCCTGAAATTTTCATAAGAAAATATTGAAAACTCATTAATATATAGCGAGTTGAAGTGACAAAAGACGGAAAATCCTAATTTTTAAAAAAAAAACGTTTTTTGTCTTTATTTCAAAACTGACAAAAGTTAAAGCTTTTTTTATGAGGAAAAAAAGATGCGTAATTAAATTTTCCATGAAAATATGTAGTTTAAAGTATTTATTTCAAAACTTTTTTAAACATTGTCCAGGGGCCAACGTTTCTTGGCGAAAGAAATTTATAGGACGTTATTGCATCCGGGCCCTCAATTAGAAGTGAACGTGTCACTAAAACTCAGGTTCCGCTCGGACCCACAGTGGGACCATAAACAGTTTCGTGGGCAAATTTATATTGTGAAGCCATTTCTGAACCGATTTGAACGTTTTTTTTAAAATGAAAGCTAATAAAATTCCACGCAAAAATTTTGATCCAGATTTTGAAGAAAAAATTTTATATAATTTTTTTTACTTAATATCAAAAATGAAAAAAAGAATTTTTTCTTTTGAAGAGTACAGGGTTTCGAAAAATACTTGGATTCAATCCCAAATACCTAGAAGAAATGAAGCACCTATCCGGGAAAGTTAGCAATTGATTAAAAATTTATGAATTTTTTATAAACAAATAAGTGAGTGAAAATGGATTCAAGGGGATTGACAGTGATTCATCGATTGATTCGCACTAAATACGAATAATTTATAGATAAAAACCGTTTTTTAACTAAATTCATGAAAGACAATAAACAATTTGTTACTTTATAAACAAATTTTATAAACAATTTTATAAACAATTCGTCCGCCATTTTGGATCCGCCATTTTTTGTAATTTTGACTTCGGATTCGCAATCAGCGACTTCAAAAACCCCTTTATACCAATTTTGAAAATAGTCAAAAATTTATTTAGCATAGTCGTCCCCCATATTGGATCCGACATTTTGTTTTTTTTAATTTTGACTTCAGATTCGTAATCAGCGATTTCAAAATCCCTTTTATACCAATTTTGAAAATAATCAAAAATTTATTTAGCATAATTGTCCGCCATTTTGGATCCGCCATTTTCTTTTTGAAAATTTGGACACCGGATTCGTAATCAGCGACCCCAAAAACCAGTGAATAACAGAATTTGGCCCATTTTATGAACATTTTATAGTTCTAGCCAGCTTTTCGTGACTTGGTCTCATTAGCGCCGTACTGTTTTTTCTTTTGTGTTTTTCTCGAAACTACTTTTTTCAAACTGGTGTACATGATATCTCAAGATCTACTCAACCGATTTTGATAAAATTTTAAATAAATGTTCTTTGTACTATTGTCTATCGTGTGACGGAGGATTTGTTTGATTGTGTGCCCTGTTCATAAGTTATTAATATTTTAAACTCAAAATTTCTATAAAAATTAGACATCTTTTTTTAAACAGTTTTTCTACAAAAAATTTTTTTCATTTTTTTCCCTACGTCACACGATAGCGATTACCTTTGTAAATCAGCCAAAAAATTTTTTTTTTCAAACAATGCCTGATCGAGAAACTATGTTCACCATCAACAAGGATTTTCAAAAAAGGCTCCTACTCATTGGCTCATATCTCCGCCATTAAAAATTTTTTTAAATGTCATTCATTCAAATTATACATAACAATACTGTGTATATATGTATAATAACAATTATTTTAAGTAATTTATGACTGCGTCAAAAAAATGCTTATTTTTATACCTATTTTCCCACGCGCCAGGGTGGTGTAACCCCTTAAGTCGTTAAGAAATATTAATTTCTTGAAAATAATTTTTAAACATTTTTTTTATCGGAAAAGTGAAGGTATGCGTAGTTAAATCTCAATTTCCTGGACTCTTAATAAATTCTTGATGAACATCGATGTAAGAATATATGGATGGAGCACAAAGTCCCAACTTAGGCAAGGGGATTGTGCCAGCTGAGTTGCAAAGGGGACATGGAGCGGCCATATTATTTAGGGAAGTTTTGAAGCCTCTGATTGGCTGATTTGTTGTTTGGCTTGTGATAGGTTAACGGAAGTGGCGGTTTACACACACAATGTTAGATTTTAAAATCCCGCACTAAAATCTCAGCCAATCGAAAGCCAAGAAACTTCTCATGGTAATGTGACCTCTATACACAGCTTCCCCTCTTACTTACTTGGTCACACGCCCCGCAGGCATGGGCTTCATCCATATATTCTTACATCCATGTTGATGATGTACAGTAATTTTCAACGATGCATTCCTTCGTTTTTCTTTTTAAACCAAACTACCTCTCTCTGGTTTTTATTCTAATCTTGTGAAAACCAGTGTTTAGGATTTATTTCGTCACACACACACAAAGAAAAGTTATTTTTAGTTTTCTTATTTATTATGCTATAGTTACGCTATTGCAGAACGCAGACCCGTCGGTTCACGTGCGTTTTCGGTTTTGCTCGGATGCTC
Source organism: Synergus gifuensis (assembly GCA_904066015.1). Classification (NCBI taxonomy): domain Eukaryota; kingdom Metazoa; phylum Arthropoda; class Insecta; order Hymenoptera; family Cynipidae; genus Synergus; species Synergus gifuensis. The sequence goes on along the minus strand of CAJFCO010017459.1, from coordinate 16,619 downwards.
GCGCCAAGACGGCGTTGTCTCGCATTCTCATGCTTTGTCTGGACGCCGCTAGAGAAAAGGTTTTATTCTCAAGTTCTTTCCACTCTACGTTCTCCTGTTCTGTCCGTTGTGCCGTTTTCCGCAATAAACTAATTTTTTTTAAGTATTTAAAAGTGAGCGTTCAATTATTATCAAACCTGCCGCCAACATTATAAACAGCTACTGTTGGACCGAACTTTTTCTAATTTTTACAAATATGAGAGCATGAACGATCAGAAAACACTTGGAGTTTAATTCATATTATGTTATTTATAACTAATAGTATGGTATAACTAAACTTATTTACACAGCCGGTAATAATAAATTGATTGAAATAAATTAAAATTATTTGCAAAATGGACAAACATGACATTGCTTTGAATTCGAAAGTGTTGTGAGTTTGATATTTCGTAAATTTTTGGTATTGCTATGTCCTCACTGCGATTTTTTTTAAATCAAACGGGCCTGAAACCCATACTGCATAGAGTAATGTATTTATGCTCAATGAATGAAAAATTATTTCATTCCTTTAATATTATCACTTTTAATTCGAGCTGTAATCCTCGAAGCAAAGGCATTTGTCATTTCACCCTTACTTGATCAACATAGTTAATTATATAAAAAATCTTTTACTTAATACTGGTTCTCAATGAAAAGGATCACTTTTTTATTTTTCAATTTTCAGGGAGTGATTGCTGTTATTTTCTTAAGCTGTTGTGGTTTTGGACCGAAACCTTACACTGAAATTGGAAATACTGAAAACTTGAGAACATCATTGACTGACAGTGGAAGGTCACATAGTAAAAATCTTCTTCTAGATGCCAGAGGTCAAGGAATGCCGATTGATAGACCCAGCGGCATGAATTCGCTCATCGCATGCAACAGTTACTCTAATAGGGCAGGTGCTTGGTCTCGTGCTTCATATAGCGGACGATATACTTATAGCTATGGTTCTGTAGAGTCGAAACGTTATTTTGATAGGACAACGTGATATGTTCGACATATTCATTCACTCGTCTAAGGAGAAAGATAGGATTGTTCCTTTTTTTAGGTTTAAAGTGAATAAAATAAAATAAAATGAATTAATAAAAGATGTCTAAGGAATATTTCGCAACTTTACAGCCTCTAGAGAAGCCTGTCCTATCCACTGAAAATAATTATATATTGTAATATTATTATTATTTTTCTGAAGTAGAATAATAATATCCCTTCAGCACTAAATTTTAGGACTTGTAACGTAAGATAAATTTTACTTTGCCTGGGCGCCAGATCTTTCTTGGATCAATAAAAAAAATCAAAAATACCTAACTACAAGGAATAGTTAGGGCTTTCTTGGCCAACCAATTGAAAGAGAGAAAGGTGCATAAAACAGCAATTATTAATAATCAGGGCTTTCTTGGCCAACTAATTATTATTTAATTGAATTAGGACTTTCTTGGTCAACAAATTCAATTAACGCGACATAAGATCATTTTCAGGTAGGAGATGTTATTCCCCAAATCCAGTGAACCGTAATCGAGTGACCGTAAAGGGGCTGGTTCTTATCGTTAAAGGTTTCATACTTCTAAGAAACAATCACTCAAATAAATTCGTATTAAAAAATTTCACAATGCGTTTATTCTAAAAATTGGAATCGACACAAATCAAGAAGTTAGAGTATCATTAACAAACATATTGATTCTCAGTAGAATTATCAAACATTATCAAATCGATATTCTCAAAATTTACAAGAGAATAATCTAAATCAACGATGAAAACCAATAATTAAAACTAATAGTTAAAACTAATGCTCAATACGAAACATTGATGACTCAAAAAGAAAGATAAGAAGCTAATAAAAATTTTACATGATACACAATTAGAGGTTATGTCGTGAAATCAGCAAAGAAAAGGGACTCAGCGAATCACAAAATTGGGGAAAAATCAACGAAAAAAGGGGCTAATATTTCAGATAAATGGGGAATAACGTCAGCAATAAAGGGAGAAATCAGAAATATACAATCATTTCAGCAATAAAGGGGAAATCATAAATTCAGCAATACAAATCACTTCAGCAACAAAGATATTGTTGATATAGATATATATCAGCTCATAAAATATTACATTGTGGGAAAAAAAAAGCAAATCAAAATCAAATAGATTGATGAAACTCTGTGTTCACAAGCTCGATAAAAAGAAATACTCAATAAATCAGCAAAATCAATTCACAAAGATAACACTGGTCAACAAAATATGACCTATGTGGTGTTGGAATGAGGTACATCATTTCCATGGTAGTTTTCCGTGCTGAATCCAAATCTGACCTCCGTTTTTTCCCAGCATGTCAAGTTTTTGAGATTTTTTGAGTTAAAAATTTTTTCAAAAAATCACTAATCAAGTGACAAAAAAGTGAACCAATTTTTTTCACGCAAAACAAGACATGATTTCGATGCGCTTTTTAACACAGAATCCATTGATTTTTGCTTCCTCATAGAGGAAGCTTTGTAGTGGTAACAAAATTCAGTTTCCAAAAAAGGTTTTTTTGAACATATTTCAAGGGCAATATATCTAATATGATGTCCTAAAAAATTGTCCGGATGTGTGTGTGTGTGTGTGTGTGTGTTTCACGATCCAGCAATTTCTTGGAAACGCGTAGAGATAAATTGATGAAATTTTGCATAGTTATTTCATTATATACCTAGTTAAATTTCTTATAAGGGTTTAACAAAATATTTAATTTTACAAGTTTGATGTACTTTTATAATTTTCGTAAAATTCATTTTTTCACTATAAGTTCTCAAATAATTAAAATTGAAAGCTTATGTACGGAAAATAAAGATTCCTTGTGTCGAAACGAATCGATTGACCTATATGATTAATGCATTTCATTAAAAAATAAGGATGTTATGGTTAATTGTATTTTCAAAAATTAATTTTTCGACTATAACTTTTCAAATAATCAAAATATTGACTTGACGTAAGGAAAATAAATGTTCCTTGCATCGAGACGAATCGATTGGTCTATAATATTATTTCATTTCATTGAAAAATAACAAAGTTATGGTTCTACTTAATTTTGAAAAATTAGTTTTTCAACTATAACTTCTCTAATATTCCAAATTCGAAGCTGAAGTAAGGAAAATAAAGGTTCCTTGCATCGAGACGAATCGATTGACCTATAAGATTAATGCATCTCATTGAAAAATAAGAAAATTGTGCTTTATTGTAATTTTCGAAAATGAATTTTTTGAATATAACTTCTCAAATAATCAAAATTTAATGCTGATGTAAAGAATACTTAATGCTTCCTCTATGAGGAAGCAAATCATACCATATTTTCTTACAGGAAGCAAAGTGCTCATTGAATGAGCACAAAAGTTGATACAACTTCACAGCTAGTTTTTCTTTTTCGATATCTCATATAGTTTCTGAGATAATTAAAAAAAAAACTAAAAAAAAACGAAAAAAAATGTTTTTACAAAAATCCTTATATTTAACTGAATAAATTTTATTTTTTAGTACCTGTGGTCTCATTCTCTTTGTTTTTTAATGCAGAAAAAATTGCAAAAAAATTTACAGTTCCAGCTGTAGCGGTTCGAAAGATACATGTCAGAGAACTTTTCTATTTCTATGGAGTTGCCAATTTGAGGGTTTACATGTACTTAAGGCGAATCATTGTACTGTTTCTTGTGTCTCTTTACATTAAAGTGTACAATACTTGAAGTAACAATAATAATAATAATACAATAATTGAAAAAATATATTTACAAGCTATTACTACTCCCTAGAAATTTTTTCTTTTGCATGCTCGACGGTGATGAGCATTTGGTTCATCAGTCATGAGCCTCCAGCAGTAGTCTGCTAAAGCGTTCACACTCCACTTACCTTGGTATGTTTTTTCGATTTCAGCGATGTCTTGATGAAACCTTTCCCCGTGTTCATCACTGACTGCTCCAAAATTTTCTGCGAAGAAGTCTAAGTGCGAGTGAAAAATGTGAATCTTTAGTGATATGTTCACTTTCATTTCCTGAAAGTTCTGCAGTATAGTGTACACCAGGTGTTTGTAGTTTATGGATTTTTTGTTTCCCAAAAAATTGTTTATAACAGCTTTTACTGACAACCAAGTTTAACAAGTTACTAAAAAGTAAGTTACTGGCAATAAGATACTTACAAGTTACTGACAACCAATATTCTCTACCAAGTATCTTTCGAACCGTTACAGCTGGAATTGTAAACTTTTTTGTAATTTTTTCTGCATTAAAAAGGAACAGAATGAGATCACAGTGACTAATAAATAAAATAATTTAAAATAAAATAATTAGCCACGTGAACAGAGGTTTTACCATAAAGAAACAGAAAAACTTTACCGAATGAATCGGTGTACTATTGTAAATATTGGTTAAGTATTTCTCAGGAGATTTGCGCGACCTCGCGAACGAAGAAAAACTACAGGATGACTAGATCACTTGGCAGCTTCGAGAATCACCGTCGGAAAGAGAACAAGTGAAGCTCTGCACTTCTATTAGTATATTCTGTCAAAATTGGTCAAAAGTTTTGACTGTGATTGTACAATTACAAAGAAGCGTCCTATATACGTATGCACACATTCACAGTCACAGTTCTTATGGCAACTATATTGGCAACACCGCAATTTCATTAGTTGTTGTAACTATGAAAGTACAGCTCCACTTACCGACCGAGCAAGGTTCTGTTCTAAGCTCAATTGCCCTCGGTCGGTATATTACCCTCTCAGTCGGTAATGGAGATTCCTTCTAGGGGATTAGCCTCGGTAAATTTGTCAGGGATCTACCGTACCCTACTTACCGATCAACCTTACCCTACTTGCCGATCTACCTTACCTACCTCGGCCAGAACCTTTAAACTTTTTTTTCGGGGATGGCGCAGGTTACTTGGGAGGGAAAATTCAAGCTGCGCAGTAGACATGTGCGCAGTAATAGAAAATGGATGGGAAATTCAACTAATACAAATTCAAATGGTACAAGATCTATTACACTGTTCCATGCTAAATTACCCTTGGTCGGTATTTTTAAAGTATTGTTACAGTATTGTTAAAGTATTGTTAAAGTATAGTTATAATAATGTTAAAGTATTGTTAAAGTATTTTGACGTTGCAGAATTCTGTAACGTCAAAAGATGTAACTAACAGCCGGCACCAGAGATATTAACTATTTTGAATCGCGCTCGGTAATATGACTGACAGAGAGAGAGTCCCGCTGCGCAAACCCAGAGTACTCTCGAAATTATTTATCACTATTTATAATCTTCGTTTTGCGAGTTTTCCCCTTAACATGTAAACCTCGAGCCAATCGGAACACTCGAAGGATGTCACTATGAGGGAATCAATGTGATGAATGTGGATTTAGTTCCCACATTCATCGTTACACAACAGCGCT
>CAJFCO010017458.1:10691-23885 GCA_904066015.1 Synergus gifuensis | reverse complement strand
AAATCTTTTCTTACAACTTTATAATAGTTGTATAGGCAACCTCTTGCACTTGCACACTCGTTTCCTGGTTCCGTACTGTATGGCAAGTAAAATAGATCTTTATCTTCTGTGGGAAACAATTCTGAGATTTCATCTCTGAGTTTCAAGAATGTTTTTGGTGTTATTCTGGAATTTAAACAATTTTTTTAAAATTTAAGTATTGTACTAACAACGACTGCTGTCAGTATGCAAAGTATGCTGAAATGATATTCAAAGATTATTATTATTCATGTTATTCAAAAAATTATAGATGGTTATAGTTACATGCACCAAAGAGGAATTAATAATCATTTAAGAAAAGGCAGGTTTGCAATTATTTTGTCATTGCTGTACAATAATAAAATGTTAATTTTAATATAAATTATAATTCTCTTCTACTTCATACTTATAAAAATTCATTGTATTGATCTTACTTGTATTCAATTGGGTCTTCTTTTATTTCATTAAAAATGATCAAGTATTTAAGTCTATTGTAATCTAGAACTTTTGTATTCTGATATCTTCCTAGTAAAATTAAGCCTTCTAACTTAGAACTTAAAAAATTATAAAGATCGTTCTTTACGAAGTCAGAAGTATCTATATAAGAAAATGTAAAGTAAAATATTTAATACTATAAAAACAAATTAATGTCTGTAAAAATTAAAAACTGATAATGAACTTTTTGATTGTTCAGTATTTACTGGACAAGCTACACAGTGTGTCCCAAAAATAACCGAACTTTTTGGATATAGAATAAAATACACATTATATTACCTTTGAAAGTTATTATTTATTCAAAATAGGTTCCATTAGACTGAATACAACGTTTGGAACGATCAACCAACGCATGCATAGATTTTGTTATGTCATTGATAGAAATGTTCTTCAGCACCTCTGTTACGGCTGCTTGAATGGCTGGGATATCATCATAAAATGCTCCTTTCATCTTGGTTTTCAATTTTGGAAATAGAAAAAAGTCACATGGTGATAGATCAGGTGAATACGGAGGGTGGTTGATGAGAGAAATCCGTTTTTTCATCAAAAATTCGTTCACTTTTTTGGTCTTGTGAGGTGGTGCATTATCGTGCAATAAAAACAGCTGTTTTCCTGCTGGATATTCAGGTCTAACACGACCAATTCTTTTCCACAAACGATGTAAAACGCCTAAATAGTATTCTCCATTAACAGTTAGACCTTCTGGAACAAATTCCTTGTGGACAATACCCTTTGAATCATAAAAAGTAATCAACATTGTCTTGATTCGAGACTTCTGAAAACGCAATTTTTTTGGTCTTGGCTCGCCTTTGGTCTTCCATTCAGCAGATTGACGCTTAGTTTCAGGGTCATATTTAAAGCACCACGTCTCATCACCAGTTATGATGGAATCAAGAAAGTCTGGATCGTTTTCAGCAGTTTCAACAATGTCTTTGCAATGCTCCACACGAGCGATTTTTTGGTCTTCATTTAATTCATGTGGAACAAAACGCGCACAGATCTTTCTTTTACCCAAATCTTCAGTTAAAATTCTCCAAATAGTGTTTTTACTCGTATTTAATTCCTCAGCCAACATTCTCGTAGTAAAATTTGCATCGATACCAATGATTTCACGGACTTTTTCCACAAATTCAGCACGATTACTAGCTTCTGAACGACCTGGCCTTAGGTCGTCATTTAAATCCTCACGACCATTTTTAAATCGTGTAAACCACGTATAAACTTGAGTACGACTCATACAATCATCACTATAAACTTTTTTCATCAATTCGTATGTCTCAGCGAATTTTTTTTCAAGTCTAACACAAAATTTTATATTTGCTCTTTGTTCCATTTTTGTTTTGTAACATTAGCACACTTTTTCTTGTATTGAAATGGCTGTAACTTTAACATCTGTCATCCGATTTAAATGAAGTTAGGTGCGTTTGAAAGAGGATGAATGTATCTTTTTTATGCTGTAAGTTTTTAATAGATGGCGCTGCATGTTGTATGATATAAATATAAAGTTCGGTTATTTTTGGGACACACTGTGTACGTTTAGCGAAGTAGAAGGATTATTAAGTTTTATTACATTCTCAGTCAAGTCGGTCAAATCTATTTCCATTTTTCCCAAACAAAGTCACGTGCAGACTGCATGGTTGACAACTTTTCTTAGTTTCCTAAATTATGTATTTTAAAATAAAATCCCTTATAAATCCCACAAAAATCGAAAAAAAAAATGCATTTTTTTTCACTGTTTTTTTGTTTAAAAAAATAGTAAAAATGTAATTTTTTAATATATTATAGGCAACAGACCTATTTCAATATGTGTAGAATGTGTGGTTTAAATTTTATAAGGATCGGTTGAGTAGTTTTCATAAAATCCTTGGTACCGTTTTAAAAACGTTGTTTTGAGAAAAACGCGTTTAAAGTTTTGTCTTTTTTTGTCTTTTTTTTTTGTCTTTTTTTTTTCTTTTTTCCTTTTTTTTAGTTGTTTCATTGATTCTAGGTATTTGGGATTAAATACAAGTATTTCTCGGTAGTCAAAAAACTAAAATTTTTTTTTTCATTTTTGTTATTAAATAAACAAAAATAAAGTTTTTTTTTTCAAAATATGGATTAACAGTTTTTTGCAGAATTTTGTAAGCTTCAATATAAAAAGAAAAGTTTCAAATCGGTTCAGAAATAGCTTCTGAATATCAATTTGTCCGCGAAATGTTTTTTTAACCTACTCTTGTGCGCGCTCAGTTAAGCGCTCCGAGGTAGTGATGTTCAGGTACGAAAAAAATATAGTTACACTGCTTCGACCTTTTTGAAATTTTGACATAATATTTCTAGATACATATTCTTTCGAAAAATGTAAGAAAAAAAATCGATTTTTTGAAAGTGGTAAAGTAGAATAACCCCTTAAGCGCATACAGCGTCTATCCCGTAAAGCGAGATAGCTGATACACTGTTGTATTAGTGCTGCAGTTTCCCGGCTTTGGAGCAGCAGCCGTATCAAAAAGAGAAAGCTTCTATATTAAATCGACGTACGAAATCGACCTGACATTTCGTGTAGCGCCTATATCTGTCCGTGCGGCTGTTACACGAAGCTTCTCTCAGTGTACATTTGAGGGAGCAGTGTATTAGAAACAGTCATCAGAGATTCCCTACAGGAACTGCATAGGTGGCGCCGCCACACGGCTTCCGTCAACACATCTGACATTTTCAACTCAGAGTACCAGGGGGCTGATTTTTTCTTGTGCTAATAGTTTTTCTTGTGCTTCTTGTTATCTTTCCTAGACCTAGAGTATTTGTTTCTTCTAATTGATTTATTTTATCTCTTTTTCTCAATATTGCTGTAGCATTGAGTTTCATTTCTGTATCTATCGCGGAATTTATTGTTTCACTGAAACTTCTTCTTTTTGTTATCCTCCCTTTAATTTCAGGTCTTAATCCACGAACAAATCAATCAATTATATCTTTTTGGAACTCATTTAGAAACGCTTCCTCTGTTTAACCACGATTGTTAATTTTGTATGTATCTAAAATTTTAGTTCCGATTTCTTAAATTCTAATTGCATCTGAAATTATATTTAACTGTATGATTTTTAAAAATTATATAGAATGCATAAAATCTTCGAACACATGTAAAATGTTTGCAGCACTTCGAATTCGATAACGCGTCTCCATTATTGATTATGGAAAATGAGAAAAATATTGATTTTTTAAATTTTTAATTTGTATAGAATAAGAAATATATTAACTTTTTATGAGAAAAATATGACCTTTTTATTTAAATTTCTATAGAATAAGAACAATATTGCCTTTTTCATTTAAAAATTGAATTGAAAACTCATATTACTAAATTTTTTTTCACAAATATGTCGTTCTTTTTACTTTTCATATACAAGAGGCCATGCTTCACAACTAATTACTGTCGATGGATATTTCCGAGGAAAAATTTTTATAAAATCAAGAAAACACAACATTTTAATCATAATTTACTCTAGTATCATACTAGTTCTAGGAACTAGTATGGAACTAGTATGGAACTACTTTGGAACTAGGATTAGTTCCAAAGTTTAAAAAAATGATTTGTTTATTTTTTTATAAAATGAAAATCGATTTTTTAACCCTAAGCTATTATAACAATAATAAAATGGTGTTTTCTTAATTTCGAATCTAACACGACGCAAAATTATCTAACTTCAACTTGACATAAGTTCACAAGTGCATACGTGTTTTTTGAAACTTTGGAATGTTTCAGAAACTTTTGTCCAATGAAAAGTTTCATTTTTTTTTATGAAACTTGAAATTTTTGGATGAAATGTTTCGTCAACTTACATTCCTACTTAGGCTGCCGCCCAATGGCAGAAGAAAACGTAAAGCAAAAAGGAGAAAATAATAAGAGTTAAAAAGAAAGTGACCCTATCTGTCACTGTTTTGGGCTTTCTGCTGTCATGGAACGGCACCATTAGCCAATAAAATTCTCATAGCATCCCTTAGAAGCGTTTTCATGGCTAGAATTTTTGGTGACATAACACCGAATGCAGGAGTAAACAGAAAAATGTTGAAGGTGCCATTTAATGTGGGCAAAAAACTTCGAAGTAAAGCAGAAACTCGTGAGAGTGAAGAAGATAAATAGATCTATCCCTCTCTTTTACTCATGTATTTTTGCGTTTTCGGACCACATGATATTGCTTCTTGCCGCTGGCGTCCCATGGATCCGGAATGCGTTGCCTCCTAGTGAGAGTGAAAGAGACAAAAGTATATTTCTGTCTCTTTCACTCTCATTACAACACAACGCATTGAGGATTCATGAGACCCTGAAGATGTAGTTTCATGACAATAGAAAAGGGCAGCGTAGAGCAAAAAGCGAAAAATACTAGAAACAGTCAATGGCTGAAGATGCCGTTCCATGAGTCCGTAGTGCGTTGCATCGTAATGAGAGTGAAAGAGATAAAAGTAAACTTTCACCTCTTTCACTCTCACTAGGACGCAACGCATTGAGGATCAATGGGACGTCACCTTGAGCTTCTATGAAGTATTGGGAGAATAATATAGGAGAGGAGAGGCCAAAATGTCTCGTGCACCTTGACATGGGAGGCCACCTTGAATCTACTATATGAGTCAGTCATATTGAGGGTCGTCGGGGTTGACAGACTTTATGAAATCAATTTTTACATTCTCATCAGAGAATGTATTATATTTGTGTAAAATTTCACCCCCCATTTTTTGTCAAATGTCCATGTTTTGTGACCCCCTGAACCCGAAAAACATTGTTTTACCAATATGTCTGCATGTCTGTATGTGTGTGTGTGTGTATTTGTAGATTTTTATTTTTCGTTCACGATAACTTTCGAAGGAATTGATCGATTGGATTGGCCTTTGGTATACTCTTTTAGTGTCCTAAAATAAAGACCGAGTTCGTTGGCCAGCCATTTTTGATAAAAATTCTAAAAGTTAGAGCATTTTGAAATTAAAAAAAAAAAAAAAAAAAAAAAAAAATTAATTGAAAGCCAAATAACGTACGATATGAAAAAGAGTCAAACGATGAAAAATATACCTTTTTGAACGCCCTACAGGACTGACGTAACAATTTTTTGAATTTTCTTGAAAAATCTAAATAACAAAAAATCTAATAACAGGGTAAAAAAAACGCGTCATAGGTAAAAAAAGATTCAGAACAGGGCAAAAAAGACTCAGAAGAGGGAACAAAGTTCGAACGTGCTGCCTCTAGCGGAGAATATTGGCACTTCGTCACGGCGTTTCAATATACCATGGTTTTCTCTTTTCATGGAAGTGTAAGTTTTCATTGTAAGTTTCAAAATAGTTGTTCGAGTAAGCAGCGTCGTATAAGTAGTAAGATATCTAGTCTAGGAGAGTTAAAAGATGAGTTCATTACTATATATTACTATACTATTATATAACCAAATGTTTCTGTATTTAATACTCCTTTATTCTTTTGAGGTGGTTTTTTTTCCTTTCGGGGGGCGCCGTCCCCCGAACCTCCCGCCGGGGTGCCGACCCCTGGACCCCACTGGTATAAACGAAAACTTGCGTTTTTTGGACATTTATTGAAGAAAATAACATATGCACCCTCCCTTGGTGCATAATATATTATTCTTCTTCATTTGAAGCTAAAATAATTTAAATAAAAGTATATAGCAGCGATGAAGGTTGGTAAACCAATGCAAGCGCGCGAAGTGCGATAAGAATGTGTGCTCCCAATGGCACCCCTAGTTTGTCGTACAAGTCACAATTCAAATATTCACTTCTTGGTTTACCCAAAAATTCTACAAAATTCGGTTTTATAATTATATCAATTTATGAAGAAAACAATAACGATCCATATTTGATTCACTACCCTCTTTTGTGTTGATAACTGATGTTTTTTTTGATAATTTTACGGATCTTTTTTTTTTCAGAAGGACTAGTTGGAATCGCTGTCGCAAGTGGTGTTATTATCGGAGTTGCTAGTATTCTTGGTCTTGGTATAGCAATGGCAAAGAAAGGATAGTTTACTTTTAAACTAATTATTAAATAAGAAATATAAAAGTTAAAAGTATATTGCGGTGAGTTTGTAGAGACTTTAAAATATTTGTATGGAATGTTCATTAATGAGGACAGGATTATTTTGTGAAGGATGAGCAGGAGAGCACAATCTTACACCCATTGTAAAGTTACATATGTTTTTATAAAGAAAAAGTCTTACTTGGGGGTGAGGATCATAAAATTTCAAAAAATCATCTTTACATCATTAATGGCTGCTCCCCTTAAAGTTACAAGTATGTAAATGCAATTCATAAATATTATATTTTCTACATTGTATCTGTTAAGGTGAACACTATGCGCATACTTTTGTATTCATTTTTTGTTACCATAAAATAAAAATATGTGAAAATAAATACATCTGAGTATATTTGTTAGTACTCGCCTTTACGGGGGCCGCTAGGCGGCCTCCTCAATGCTCGTGGAAGATTTGCCTCTACTGTTTACCGTGAAAAATCTTTTAATTACACAGGCACACAAAAAAAAGGTCCTGTTCCCGGAATCAGACTAGTATATCTTTATGATTTTTGTGTCGTTGAATCCGAATCAGGTGTCCGTTTGTCTCAATCAGGTCAGGTTGAAGGTCATTTCAAGGTAAAATCTTAAAAAATAGTCAAATTGATTCAAATTATTATTCCTATATATTTTGGGGGTCGCTCAATCCAAATCCAATGTCCGTTTGATCAGACAAGATCAAATTGAAGGTCAAATGTGTTTATTCTGCCAAAAATGAATTTTTGACTGTAGATTCTGAAAGAACGAGAAATTTTACGTCTAGATATGTATTAAATTTTTTTGATAACATAATCCCCAATGTCATTAATTTTATTGTATGGAGGGGTCATTGGACAATTGCAAAAATAAAAAAATGTGTCTTCATGGGACTAAACTACTAAATCAATATGTTTTCGTTGAATAAAGAAGGGGATTGTTACAAATACTTACGAGATCAATTTCCAGGTCTATCTGATGCTAAAGTAGGAGCGGGAGTATTCGATGGACCTCAGATCAGAAAAATGTTCAGAGACAATCACTTCGTAACTCAAATGAGCCCTATTGAGAAGAATGCGTGGATCAACTTTAAGAAAGTATGTAGTAATTTCCTAGGCAATCATAAGAGCTCGGACTACAAAAAAATTATATCTGACATGGTTGAGAATTTTAGGAGATTGGAATGTAACATGAGTTTAAAATTACATTACGTTACATTACATTACATTACATTACAATACATTACATTACATTTTACATTACATTCCACATTCGTCCACAGTCATGTGGACGAATTTCCAGATAACGTTGGCGATTTCAGTGAAGAACAAGGAGAACGTTTCCACCAAGATTTTAAAGATTTAGAACAAAGATTTCAGGGTAGATGGGGTGAAAACATGATGGCAGATTTCTATTGGATATTGCATAGAGAAAGCACAGAAAATGGAAAAAAAACGCAAGAGAAATCCCTTGCACAGATCTTTTGACGATAAAAGAGTGTGTTATAAAAGAAGGCGAAACTAAGAAGAAGTAGCAGAGTGAGATACAAGATGCACGTTCTAAAAATATAATGGAGAGATGATGCGAAAAAAGTTGAAGATTTTTTCTGGATTTGACCTTGAAAGGAACTTGACCCTGACATACTGGAGGCAAACGAACCTCGGATTCTAACTCAATGACGCCGAAAACACATTGATGTAGTAGTTTAGTCCCGTGGAGACACATTTTTTTATTTTTGTAATTGTCATATAAACCCTCCATACAGTAAAATGAATGACCTTGGGGGTTATGTTAACAAAAAAATTGAATACATATCTACACGTGAAATTTCTCGTTCTTCCAGAATCTGCAGTCGAAAATTCATTTTTGGCAGAATAAATACATTTGACCTTGAAATAACCTTCAATTTGACCTTGTCTCATCAAATGGACATCGGGTTTGGATTCAACGACCCCAAAAATATATAGGACTAATAAATTGAATCAATTTGACTATTTTTTCAGGATTTGACCTTGAAATGACCTTCAACCTGACCTGATTGAGACAAACGGTCACCGGATTCGGATTCAGCGACCCAAAAAACATAAAGATATACTAGTCTGATTCCGGGAACACTACCTTTTTTTTTGTGTGCCTGTGTTGTTATCCGTTAAAAATTATTAAATTAAATTTAAATTATTATTTTAAATTATTACTTAAAAATTATTAATTTAAATTATTAATTATAAATTATCCGTTAAAAATTATTAAATTACCCAATTAAAAAAAACAATTTTTTGTTACGAACCAATAATATAATTCTCCAGAAAACAAGTACGGGAAGAAATTTATAAAGAATCATTTAAGGCAAGTCGGAGAATAACAGAAAAGAAAAAGATTGAGTCAAATATAATGAATCGATCTTTTAAATTATTATTTATGCGGGATTTCGTGATCATCTGTCCTCATCCGAGGATGAAAGCTGTCATCATGTGGGAGAAATAAATCAAGAAAAACAAGTGTAATATTATCAACAAAAATTATATTCTGAAACCCCCAAAGTCAAACCCCATAAATAAAGACAATTGATTGTAAAGTTTTGACAAGGTTTAAGTTTAAGGATTATGTGATATAAAATAGTGATGGTAGAAAAGTTTGGAACGATGCAATTCGTTTCGCTTACCTACTCCTAATGTAGCTTAAAAACTACCATTAGGGATGAAGCGGAAGACAAAAAGGTGATCCGTTTTATGCCTATTGGGCCATGCACTTTCTCAATTTGCGTTGTTGCACTCAACAACTCTAGTCCTTTCGTTTATTCACTCTCGCGAACTAAACTCTCCTACGCTTCGCGTTCGCTCACTAGATTCACCCGAGAAAACTATAGTCTGCGTTGAACCGGAAGGAATGAGGGCAATTAAATCCCAACACCCTTCCCTAAAGATTTTTCACGTGAGCCCGGTGATTAGTTTATAAATTCGGGGTGCTTACTCGTTTTGAGATTCGAGTCCGCATCCAGAATTCTCGCGGCTTTTTGAATGAAGGATTTTCACGAAGGTCGTTTCGTATGAGCGCACATGCCGAAATGTCCGAAGATAAAAACCCTAAACTATGAGTCCGAAAATTATTTAAGAAAGGGATATATTAATTAATACCGTTGACGGAAATAGAATGTCCATTGGTTAACCAAGCTACTCCTGCTGACAATCGAGCCAAATTATGGCGATTTCAATTGTGAGTTTGGGATATCTTGTCCTCAAAATTGGGTTGAATTTAGGAGGTTTAACGTCCCTCGTTAGATTAAACCCGGTTGTTTCGGTCCTTTGGACGTCCTTTTATTCGTTTTTCTTTGAGCGAATATTACTCAAGAATTGAGCTGGTTTGACTCGAAGAAGACTACACTATTCCTACTCAATTAATTAGAATGAGTTGTGGGAAGTTTCTTATGAGCACACACACGTAAAGTTCCCGCAACTTGAGTTTCCTTTGCTCGAATTCACTTCTAGTTTTTGTTTCGCGGAAAAACCAGAGTCTTTACGTACCGAAAATGCTGATTTTACCAAACGATTTATAGAGACGGGCGCTGATTTTCCGATTTAAATTATAAAAAGGGAGACTTCTTTACCCGTGAAAAAAGTTCGTCAGACTGCCCAGAGCAACTGAATTGCTTTGTTTTTATGATGCCCGTTGTAAGTGTGCCATCGGTGGATTTGGTAGGGAAATTTTGAGGTGTCAGGATTTTGTGTTTCGAAAAGGAATCGGGTGAAGAATTTCTGATTGAGTACTCTTATGTTGAAACTATGGTATTTGCAGAAATGCGAATTTTTTAATAGAGGGCAAGTGCCTGAAATCGGTCACTGTTTCATTTGATTCTGCAAACTTGTGAACGTTTCAATATTTCTGTTCGTCTTGCACAAGGACAGGAATTTGTCGACTTTTGATTGATGCAAGCAGAGAGACATTTGTAACTAATGTTTCGAAAGAATTCAAATTCTATTTTTCAACTCAATTTCAATTGAGTATTTATTAAATAGAATGCAATTAATTTATACGATATTATTTTATTAGCTGAGTATTAGTCAGTTGATTATAGAGTAGGTCAGAGTCCCGAGGAAGGAAATGCAGAAGTACGAATATGAGACGGGAAAGGTCGGGTAAGAGAGGTGCGAGGTGGAGTGTCCCATAACGCACCTCATCGCGGCCATGATGCATCTACGTTAGCTATTCGGCATAGGCGTCCGTCTCTAGCAGTCGAAACCAAGTATTCATGACTCATAATACAATGCGAAAGTGAACATGGCGAGCATTGAGATATAATTCTTTTCATTCATTCCATTCTTTCATTCCAAACTATTATACCAAATTATAAAGTTTAAAGAATAAATCCTATCTGTCTAATTATTTCGTAAATCCACTTCATTCTTCGAGGCTTGCTTAATGTTTCATCACCGAGGTGTCGCGTTGACAGCTCGGGTTACTGCTACCAGGGGCCTCAGTAAAATATTCTTAATGTATTTAATTTATATATTGCGAAATTTATCGATCTAATCTCGCAAGTGAAATTTTAAAGAAATAATGATTTATAAAAAAAAGAATATTTTTCAGAGGGTTCTTGCGTAACATTTTCATTCGTTAAAATCTGTTAATAGGTTAATTAAAAAAAAATAAATAAAAAAAAAAAATTACCATAATTTTTTTTACTTTTTTTTTTTATTAATCTTTTGCCGATTTTATTGGTTGGAGGTGAGAAGAAGATATTTTCTCTATGATGATCGAGATTGGAGACCTTCACCCTTAAATCTGGTGATTTAAGTGTGAAGGAGTGGGAAATTTTCAATTTTGACAGTTTTTCGGTTGGAATAACATCTATCGTAGAATCGATTGCAAAAAACCCCAACCTTCTATCTCATCGGGAAGGGGTCAAACATTTCGGTTACTCAATCAGTCATCGCTCTTGTGGGTGTATATGTTATAGATACTTACTTACGTATCCAGCAGGGGCCCTATTATACAAAGATGATGAGGTCGAAGTCGAAAAAACCTAACGTCCTTTCCTGCAATCTGATTCGTTGTCGCGTAAGTATCGATAGTGCTTTTCGACAATCGACCGGTTCGCGTGCTCATTTAAATTTTGTTTCGTTAATCATAATTTTTTCACAATTAAATTAATAATTAATTGACAGTTTATTTAATAATTATAATTATAATTATAATTAACTTAAAATATATATATGTATACACTTATGTAATAATTTTTTAACCTTTCTAATGCTTTTGTGCTGAAATATGTTAATAGGTTATGTTACCGATACGTAGTGTGATGTTGCAGATTTCTGTAACTCACAAAATTTAATTTAAATATAATTCTAATTTAAATGAAAGCTCTAGTGCTCTCGTAGAGGGTAAAATTCGGCACTCCTACATATATTATTTTTATTTTACTTGTTTTATTAACCTTTTTATTTTTTTTGTTTGTATTTTAAAACTTGGAATTTTATTTATTTTGTTTGTAAGATTTTTTTTATTTAGGGCTGATTTTATTTTATTTTTTTTTGTTGTACATTTCTGAGCTTTGCGGTCTCGAGTGGGAAGTCACAGATGTTCTAGCCACCTACGCTATCAACTGATTCCTTTCCATCATTCGCTACACCGCCTTCAAAAAGTTCTTCACTACCACAACGCTTCCTTGGGTTCTTAACGTCCAAGACATAATTGTCAATTTTAATGGACAGAAGGACTGGTGTTGGTCATCCTAATAAATAGGTACATCCATGGCAACGATTGGCCGAGGCGATTACTCTAAAATTGCATAGAAAGAGTAATTTCGCCTAATTATCTCTTATCTTTTATTTGTCTTTAAATAGACACTTACTTGCTGGCTTTTAATGCCGTATGTTTATTTTTTTATTTATGATTATCTGGAGTATGGAAGAATTCAATCCCCACTCATGGTTTGAAGCAATGATACCTTGATCTCCATTTGAATTTCGTTATCTGAAAAGCATGAAGGATTCTTGCATTTCACTCCCTCTCACACGAAGGAGTTTGGAATCTCTCTGTCCTTCAACAGTAACTGATAAGGAAGAATGAAGAAGAAGAAGGAAGGACATCGGATGGACGAATCACAAGCGGACCTAGTTGGCTATCCTTCTCCCGACTATGCGAAGTATTAGAAATTAGTCTTACGCGCATCAGCCCTTTCTCCTAATTTGTAATTTCCCCAAGCTAACGAGACAGCGTGAGAACTTGACTCTTCCTCTTTATGATTTGTGAACTGTATACGAAAGCACGTATAAAATAATTTTGTGAATAAGTCTTATTATTTTCGTGAACGAATCTTCAAACTCTACAAGATAGGATTCAATTTTCCCCTAATGGTTTAGCCAGGATTATTTTATCGCTTTTATTCTTTTAATTTATACAATTTATTCTTTTAATTTATACAATTTTATATTTACTCCTTGGCTAAATCATTCAAATTTAACTGTTGAAATTTATATTGAACTTGTTATCTTGTATGTTTATCTATTGATTTTACCTGATTTGAATTTATCATTGATTTTAATTATGTATCTGCGAATTAACTTAATAATCTGGAGTGCCGAAACACCAAAATTTTAATGCTGAGATTTCGTATTTGATTTTAGATTTTAAAACATGTATTTCCCTGGATTTTGCTTACCCTTTTGCTTACCA
>CAJFCO010017456.1:0-29643 GCA_904066015.1 Synergus gifuensis | reverse complement strand
AATTTACCTTCAGAAATGTGACTATTTATTATCATAATAATATAAAAGAAGAGTAATATATTATAGAGAAATTTTATATAAAAATAAATAAAATGATACATTTTTGCTTTCTATGTACATTTTTAAAGTACATTTTAATTTTTTACAATGTTCCAGATTATAATTTAGAGTCCTTTCTATTTTTTTTTACTCTTTTTTTGTAATCATTATTGACTGTATTGCACCTTTTCGCAATGAAATGCCCTCTTGTTAATAAATAATAGCTACAGACTTTCTTCGTAAATTCTTCGGCGTGATACGAACATCCAATCATCCGAAATTTACATTCATCAAGACTTTCCAAAATATGGATGAACGTGTCTCGATTCAGAGGTCCACCAGCCAGAATTTTCAAGATGATAATTTCTATATTATATATTAGCCTGTACAAGTCATCCGAGGGATATTTCAAGCGTCCACGGTTGCAGGCATCGATCATTTTAAATCTAGTTTCATTCGTAGACTTATCTTTTTTTCGACGCTTTTTGAACAACTGTCACAAGTTGTTAATTTCCTCGCTCTGAATGCAATGTACCCAGACACATATCCTTGAATAAATTCTGGCGACATACATAAGCGTTCATCACGATCTCTGACTTTATCAAGGAAGGTTGGAATTTGATCAACTGCTGGCTCATCTTTAGAAATAAATTGGTCTAAGGTGTCACACAAGATGTCACGTTTTTCCTCCACTGTATGAGCATCTTTGAATTGATCATGCTTTCCAAACTTTCAACACCTACCACATTACTACCTTTTTTGGGTTTGATCAACGAATATGTGCTCAGAAGGCGGAAAATCTGGGCGAACATCCGAGAATCAGGATGATCATTTGATCCACAGTCCTGTCTCGCCAAGCCAAAGAACCTCTGTAAAAATTAATAATTTTATTCACGATTTGTTAGTTAAAGAAATTAAAATTGAGAAAGTAACTTCTTTGTGTAAAAAATATTATTGCTTACCTCTACAGCATCCTGATTTAATCGACTAGTCATTAGGTATTTTACGTCATATTTTTTCTTTAAAAAATCAAATAGTTCAAGCGTTGCCTTTAAAGTAACTTTTAAACCATTGAAAGTGCTGTTACTTAAAAAGGGAATACCTTGATTCCGCTTCGCATCATTCTCCCATTCTGCCAAGTAATTTAGAAAGTCTGATATAGCCTATATGTAAGAAAAAAAGAAAACAAAATAAGTATAATAGCCTGGACAACATTCATCACCGAGAAAAATATTTTCTTCGTTTAAGAGGATTCCTCTTATTCTGATGCAATTTTTCCTCTACAATATGGTATATAAAGTTTTTCTCTTAATTTTAGAGGATTCCCAGTGGGCAAAAAATTTAAAGAAGTTATTAGAACGTCCTAAAAACTTACTTGAATTTTTTGCCCACTGGGTTGTTCTCTTCTAGAAAAGATTCCTCTCAAATAAAGAGGAATCCTCTTAAAAGTCGAGGAAAATAAACTAATTCATAGAGGAATATGCCCAGTAGGCAAAAAATCTAAAGAAGTTTTTAGAACGTCCTAAAAACGTCCTTTGTCAGGTCAAAAAACGTCCAATGTTCCAAATACATCCTAAAAATCTGTTTGGAACATTGGACGTTTTTTGGCCTTACATAGGACGTTTTTAAGACGTTCTAAAAACTTTTTTAAATTTTTTGCCCACTGGGTGCTCATTTTTGAGAAGATTCCATAAAAGGAATTTTCCTCTTAAACGAAGAAAATATTTTTTTCGGTGATTCATGAATTAAAATTATTTATTTCAACTCATTTAGTTAACTTGTTAAATAAAAATTATACTACGAACTTTATACTCTTTAGAATTGGCTTGCAGAGCATCTTGTGGCGTACGGAACATCATAGCTTTTATTAAACGAGATAGTCTCTTGCTGAAACTTATCGTGCTCTTACAGTCCTCGAGGTCTGCATAACAATTTTCGTCTGCATATAACTTCATAGCCATATATACGGGCTCAGAAAACAACTATATATTTTTGGCTTACAAAAAATTGCTTTGTTTAATAATATGTCATAAGATACTAAAAGTTAGGAATATGATTTACGTAAAATGCCATTGGAACGTTCATTTTTTGATAATACTGGGGATTAATGTGATTTCCAGTCAACTTATGAGCAACTTTCAAGTTGTAAAATTTTTTATTTTCAATGTTAATTACTGCCCTCCAGTGTTTTTTCTTAATAATTCCATCTGGTGTCTGTAAGAAAGGAGAAGTTTGTCAAATTAAATAATATAAAATAAACAGTTAAGCATGCCAAATTGATATATTTAAAAAAAAGTTTACCCGGATTTCTTCCTTCGAAACAATGAAATTTCTCGTATTTTTTATTAAATGAGGAAAATCGGATAAGAACCAAAGCCGCTCATTTTCTTTGAGAGGATGCTCGCAAGATACGTTATCTTCTTTTATCCCAAACTGTGTCCACATTCTTCGGTTCCATTGAGCGCCATCGCTCACTACAGCATCAACATGGATTCCACAAGCGCTCAATAAACTTATGCATTCTATTACTAGGTGACTCAGCACTTTGCCCGATGAACAGCCTTTACTTAAAAAACAAGCCAAAGCCTGAACCCATTTTCCGGCAAATGTCTGGTACATAAAAACTAATACGTGGTTACCTAGTTCGCGACTCTGATTGACTGGAGTATGCTCATCGAGATCAGTAAATCCATTGAAAAGAAGGGTTTTCCGATCGAAATTTATGTTAGGAGTCAAATTCATCTCATCTAACAATAGCACACCTAGAAAAAAAGAGGACATTTCGAATTAGATAATATGAAAAAAATACAATAAAATAATAATATTAAAATTAAAACAAATAAATAAATGAAAGTAAGTAGTTGTACTATGCCGCTACGGGACAACTTATCCATTGAGCAAGATTCTACTACATGATAAATTACCTCCGGCCGGTACAATCCCCAGTTGGTAATGCAGATTCCTACCAAATGTATGTCTTAAGTCGGTAATGCAGATTTTTGCCATAAATCAAAACTCATTTAGTATGTCAGTGACCTACCTTATCGGCTGAGTAGCTTGGTAGTTCACCTAATGTACGTCAGAATTTCTGCACATTTTTCAACGCGTGCGCAGCTTCCAAAGTGGGACCAACAGTGTGTGTAGTAGGGACTGTATGACTTACTCAAAATGACTTTAATTAATTACTAATAAACATGTAATTCATATATCTTTATATAAGCATCGTCCATAAATTGTAAACCTTAATTCATATTTATGTAAGTGACCCTTACGATTTGAGCCACCTGCAACAGAAACAAATCTCTAAATCTGCCAGAAGACATCGACCCTTATACCTGAGCGTTAGAATTGAAAGCGTACTTTGAAATGCATCTGGGCTAGGAACTTACACAATCTCAGTAAAGGATGTAAAGAGGTCCAACACACACTTACCCTAAAGTCTGTGAGGATCGCACGTGCACCCAAAGATGCCGCCCTCACTAATTTACGAGAGATCCGGAAGCCACCCTCGCTAGTGCAACTGACCCAAAAACAAGATGACACCTGCAGAGTATCCACGTGCACTAACACTACGAGACCTCTCCCAGACACTTCACCAACACTGGTTTATCGAAATGGCACCTCTCGCAGATACTGCACCAACACTGGTCTATCGAAACTCCTTGGTATCCAGGATCAGCATAAAAACAGCATGGCCCATAGAGGACTCAGTCTTGAGTTAAACAGTTAAGGGTGCAAATCTACTACGGTGAAAGTCAGTGCAGTCTCGTTTTGAGTTTGAGTCGTCAGGTCAATAGGTTGACCAGTCTTGGAAAACCCGGTTCGAATGTGCAGTTCTACAAGTAAATCTTGTGCCCCGAAATAACATTTCCAACCTAAAACTAGAGAGAGAGAGAAATGGGTGATAAGAGGGAGTGTAACGATTTCCCAGCAGAATCATCAAAAGAACAGGTTAGTATTAAGGATTAAGTAAATAATAATAAGAAAATATCCTTTCTCAGTGTGAGGTTAAACTGTTCATCAAATTCTTACATTATCTACAATATTATTATACACAGTGTGTCCCAAAAATAACCGAACTTTATATTTATATCATACAACATGCAGCGCCATCTATTAAAAACTTACAGCATAAAAAAGATACATTCATCCTCTTTCAAACGCACCTAACTTCATTTAAATCGGATGACAGATGTTAAAGTTACAGCCATTTCAATACAAGAAAAAGTGTGCTAATGTTACAAAACAAAAATGGAACAAAGAGCAAATATAAAATTTTGTGTTAAACTTGAAAAAAAATTCGCTGAGACATACGAATTGACGAAAAAAGTTTATAGTGATGATTGTATGAGTCGTACTCAAGTTTATACGTGGTTTACACGATTTAAAAATGGTCGTGAGGATTTAAATGACGACCTAAGGCCAGGTCGTTCAGAAGCTAGTAATCGTGCTGAATTTGTGGAAAAATTCCATGAAATCATTGGTATCGATGCAAATTTTACTACGAGAATGTTGGCTGAGGAATTAAATACGAGTAAAAACACTATTTGGAGAATTTTAACTGAAGATTTGGGTAAAGGAAAGATCTGTGCGCTTTTGTTCCACATGAATTAAATGAAGACCAAAAAATCGCTCGTGTGGAGCATTGCAAAGACATTGTTGAAACTGCTGAAAACGATCAGACTTTCTTGATTCGATCATAACTGGTGATGAGACATGGTGCTTTAAATATGACCATGAAACTAAGCGCCAATCTGCTGAATGGAAGACCGAAGGCGAGCCAAAACCAAAAAAATTGCGTTTTCAGAAGTCTCGAATCAAGACAATGTTGATTACTTTTTATGATTCAAAGGGTATTTTCCACAAGGAATTTGTTCCAGAAGGTCGAACTGTTAATGGAGAATACTATTTAGGCGTTTTACATCGTTTGTGGAAAAGAATTGGTCGTGTTAGACCTGAATATCCAGCAGGAAAATAGCTGTTTTTATTGCACGATAATGCACCACCTCACAAGACCAAAAAAGTGAACGAATTTTTGATGAAAAAACGGATTTCTCTCATCAACCACCCTCCGTATTCACCTGATCTATCACCATGTGACTATTTTCTATTTCCAAAATTGAAAACCAAGATGAAAGGAGCATTTTATGATGATATCCCAGCCATTCAAGCAGCCGGAACAGAGGTGCTGAAGAACATTTCTATCAATGACATAAGAAAATCTATGCATGCGTTGGTTGATCGTTCCAAACGTTGTATTCAGTCTAATGGAACCTATTTTGAATAAATAATAACTTTCAAAGGTAATATAATGTGTATTTTATTCTATATCCAAAAAGTTCGGTTATTTTTGGGACACACTGTGTAGGTTGTAATAGAATATTTAAAATAAAGATCATTTAGAAATGTGACAAAATCATGTGATGTTTGGATTCTCTAACGATTTTTTTAAATTCTCACTAAGCCTTTCTGAAATTCATTTCAATTCTACCTTCTTCTTTATTTCATTATTGACTTTGATATGTATAATTTTCTTTTACAGGTCACTCCACTTGATCTATCTCTCAGATCTAACTCAACTGAATTTATGAGGAAATATTCAGCGATCACTTTCTGGACCTTCAATCATGCTAACAAACCCTACATAGCTGAAATAAAGTACAAACCCGAGAACAATATAAAATTAAAACCAGCTTCTTTCACTTATACATACACTCCAGTAAACATTCATTCTTCAGTAATTCAAACAATAATCGAACAACCTGGAACACTTGAAGAAGATTTAAGGTTGTCTTCTTCATCTGATGATAATGATGATTCAGTGTTACACAGGGATAATACCTCACCAAATTCTCCAATGAAAGAGGTTTTAAGGCCATCAACTTCAAAATCATCAAGTGGTTACCGGAAAAAGACCATCGTGCGGAAAATCGAAGTTTTGGAATCACCACTATTGGATCCAACTATTCGAAAAAAGACGAGACTGAAGATAGTGGTTATGAAGAAGAAGAAGAAGAAAGTTGATGATCAAAAGCTGGAGGATCCAAACAAGAAAAAGGTTGAGGGTGCTGATGTGTAGAAGAAAAAAGAGGATCGTGAACCTACTTCTACCTAATCCTTATAAACGTAAATCTACTTTTGAAAGTACTTTTGAGCAAAAATAATTGTAAATTTAAATAAATAAAGATATAAAATTCTCATATTTTTTCAATTAAAGTAACATTTATTCATAAAACCTTAAACTAATTTTTACAAAATACAGTCTAAATTATTATAAAATTCTTTTCAAGTATAGTTAGTATCTGCTTCATCTACATCATTTACAGAAGGCTTATGCATAGTATGTAGAATCCAAGTTTTGAGGGCCATCACATTTTGTACTGCACAATGGCTCGTATGAAAAGTGTGATGACTACATGAATTTGCAGATCCCTTGTTCATTTTCTTCAATGAAGGGCAGTCAAAGTCATCCAAATCTTGGATATTGATTATAAAATTTTCAAGACATTTTTTCTTTTGTAGACCTTTAACATAAATTGTGCGAGCACCAGCTAATATTTCTTTAAGTATGTTTCTGACTTCTTCGTAG
This sequence comes from Synergus gifuensis, assembly GCA_904066015.1. NCBI lineage: Eukaryota > Metazoa > Arthropoda > Insecta > Hymenoptera > Cynipidae > Synergus > Synergus gifuensis. The sequence goes on along the minus strand of CAJFCO010017456.1, from coordinate 23,015 downwards.
GGTATATCTCCAACATTCCAGTCAATTCCATGGTAATTTCGCATAAGCCATTGATTTATACTCTTGTATCTTCTTGGTAGTGAATTCCAGCTGCACGGTGATTCAAAGAGGAAGAGTAGTGGTTGAGCATCTTCTTCGAGAGGTAGTATAGCCAACTCCTTGAAGACAAAGTCGTTGTAGGGTCGCTTGAAGCCTTGGATGTCTACGATGAACTCCATATTACCTGAAAATGATTTTTCTGGCTCGATTCAGCCTTTTTATACCCTCCAAACCATTAAATATTACCCCCCACCCCACAATCTCATATTAGTTTCTTTACAGCACCACTAATGGGCATGTATTGAACTATTCGATCATGAATAATTAGAAAATAGGCTGCTGCATTAGCTGGGAAATTATTACTTGATTCAAATTCTAGTCTTACATCGACTGAACTCTGTTTTAAGAACTCATTTTGTTTTTAGCAATCAATAATGCAAACTGATTCTGATCAAAGTTTAAATTTAAATTACCATACGGGTAATATTGAGAATTTAAAAAGAGTTTAACGTTTGTAATGTTACGGTGGTCAACGAAATTGGCATATCTTTTCAGCTAATCTTTTCGACCTGTTTGTTAAGTATATGGATCTTAAATAAATTTAAACCTCAATTTCTTTTTTATTAAAAACTTAACCTAACTATACAAAACTGAACTCTTAACAACATTTAGTCTTATTTTACAAGTTTGAACATGAATTCACAACGGTTATTTAAGTTTTTAAGCGAAGTGTTGCTCATACCAGTGTCTGAACTATCAACACTAAACATTTTTTTTACTCAGGAACACAAATCAAACGGAAAGGGTTCATAGGACCTTGACTGCTTACATTCGAAAACCATAATTGGATTAAGGCCACTGTAAGTTATGCTCGAAACTATATACTATACATATCATAATTTAATAAATGAAATTTATCATCTTATTTTAAAAATTATAACATGAATTCACAATGTTTATAAAAGTATTTAAGCGCTCTGTTGTTGAATAGTCTGGAGTTAAATAAACTGAAAACGTATATTAACTTATATATTTTTAGTTTATTCAAAAACCTAATATTACAAAGTATGGTTTATGTCTATGTCACGTCCCGCGACGTAATATTAATTACTTTTACATTCTATAAGAACCAGTAATTGTAACTTATATATTGTACTCAACAATTAGCACTTATTGCTCAATAATCAATCATATTGTACCTTTTGCAAATTCTTAAATGTAATACCAAATAAGGACAAACCATTAGAAAAGGCATCACCCCTTTCGAAAACTCTCTTTTTCAATTATCAGATGAACTGTCAACCATAAATCATCTTAATGAACTCTTATCCACCAAACAAGGCAAAACATATAACTTCTACGAAAATTAAGAGAAATACTAAAATGATGCATCTGAGTTAGACATTAACCAAAACTATTTTAAGCTACCTCTAACTGCATCTGTACCTACGATAAAATCTCTTCAACTATCAGTAAGCCTAATTAATGGCACTTAAGTGAAAATACTTTCCATGTTAACTACCAAACGTCGACCCTAATTAGTCAAGTAAGCAAGTGTCATTATTTACTGGTAAAAAGCAGATCTACTATCTGAAGGAAGATAGGAACTAACTTCTATCTCTTCTTCTCAGCTTCCAGATCGAGAGAGAGATGTCTCAAAGGGCCTGCCAATAATATTCCTTTCTTTGTTAAAATAAATTGTTCTTAATTGAATTCATTTTTCTATTAAATTAAGCGGTTATCCTCATCCCGCTTTAGGAAAAATCGTTTCCTTTCCATAAAGATGAAATCGCTTTCTAATCCTTTCAAAATTAAGAGGTGTGTTCCACTCTCAGGATGTAACATCTGTGCTAAGCTACTAATAATAATCGGTAATGGTTCTTGTGTATACTAAGTTACTAAAAATCAAGTTCGGAAATATATGGCGAGAAATTCAACATAGATGTTAAAATACAGTTTCTTCGAGAAAGTTTGTTTTATAACTGAAGGTTATAAGATGTCTGGCTATATTCTTCAAGATCTCACCAACCTGAGAAACATAAAATTTTGTTTGTCTACATATCACTAATAACAGAAAATTACAACAGTTACAGGAATGATAAAAACCTAATTAAACACTTGTAATTTAAGCTTCATAACTATATAAGTGAACCTAACGATTAATAATAACTTTGAATTTTAACATAACTGACTTAAATTTTTAAAAAATCAAATGCTGAGAGGAATTACGCAATTTCTAATTCCATCCAGCGATATCTATAACAGACCAACTATTTTGGAATACTTAAAGGGCCTAGCCGGGTAAGCATGTAAAATCTGCCCCCGCATGTATCAAGTCCAAATTGGTACCATACATTGGCACCTATGAGTCACAAAATCCCTGCAAGTCTCAACCTTAAAAACGTATTTTTATAGGAGTTATGGAGGGGGAAAGAAAAATAAAAAAAGTAGTTTTTCTCATAAACGGCTCACCCGATTTTTATGACAAAAAAATATGTTATTTAGGTCGACGAGAAGATATAAAAAAAAATTGAAAAATTATTTGAACGAAAATAACAGGTCTTAAAAAATTTAAGTTTTCAAACATTTTTTTTGAGGTTATGTTTCATAGTGACACCCACCATTTTTTTCATAAAAATTCCTTAAGATGTCCTCCTTAACATATATTTTTGTAAAAATTTTTTAAGTGGGGCAACATAGTGAAAAAAAAAAAATCCTACTCGGGACAGTGTGTAACTATGTGCCTTTATGGCATACTTTACTGGCTGGCTATTTCTTTCAGAAACAACCCTTTATCCTCTATATTTGGCTAGAAACGTTTTTGGAAAATCTAGAACTTATAAAATGTATACGTAATTATGAACAATACATTTTTCTTCGCCCCTCATAATACGGGGTGCTTTTTGACCGTGAGTCCGCTCGCCTCTCACAATACGGGGTGCTTTTTGACCGTGAGTCCCCTCGCCTCTCACAATACGGGGTGCTTTTTGACTGTGAGTCCCCTCACCTCTCACAATACGGGGTGGTTTTTGACCGTGAGTCCCCTCGCCTCTTACAAATCAAGAATTGTACTTTAATCCTCATCGCTGCTATTGTCAATCAATGGAATATGATTTTTGGTTTTAAATACATCGCTGAGTATTTGGGCTGGTTGTATAATCTGTGACGTTGCAAAATTTTGCAAGTCACAAACTTAGTTTTTGTAAAATCAAGTTAATTTTATTCTTATTAAATACCTCTGGAAGTTGCACAGTTCTCTTAGATTGGATATGGTTAAATTAAGTTATTTAAGTTTAGTTATTAATTATGTTTATTTTTCTATTTTATTCTATCTACTATCGCCTGAGTTATGGAAGATTCCTGCCTTATCGTGTTTATCCCGCTTTGTCTTTCATCATTTTGGAAATAACTGAATATATTTTGGAAAATATGGAATTAACATAACTATTGGACCTAAATTATATTATAATTAACTAATTTGGAGCACCAAAGGACTTTAAGATGTTTTTGGGACGCCTTCAACAAATTAAAGGAATTCTGGTAATTCAAACTTTGCCGCCCAATCTACTGCTGCACCCAGACACCTATCCTATCATTGTTACCGACCGTACCCGAAGAATTTGGATAAATCATGTGATGCATGAGAATGTTGTGTTTCCCGCCTTTCCACATGCCCATTCTTAATAATTGTCATGGGATGTGACTGATGCGTTTGCCTTTCTGCATGTCTGTTCTTCATATATTTGGATGAGATTGCTGCGTTTCCTGCCTTTCTGCATGTCATTTTATGAGAACCCTTGAGTTTCTATTTCTTTGGAAGGTTTCGTCCTTGCCTTTCCAAAAATTACTTGGAAAGCCTAGTGCACGAGGCTCATATGATCGGCAGTACGTTCCTGACCAACCTTGAGCGCTCTAGGATTTTAGTTACCATCTTTGTTATTTATTTTGGCCAGTGTGACATACGGATCATGTGAGATATTTAGAAGACGAATTACCATCAATTTTGGGTCGAGTTGGAATTTTTTTCGGACATCAACTGTAAAATAGAGATTTGGGTATTTAAACCACTACAGCACCCCATTTTGACACGAACCTGTAAATATTCTACGTCACCAGTGATCTCTGACGTCACATAGTAACGTCAAGCCTGGAAATTTCTGTTATAACGCTCCATGGAAACGATATTCTTCTCCTTCAAATTCGACCAATAGAAATCGAGCTCTTTGGGAACGAGCAAGAAGACGCCGATTTCTGGACATCTTTCGTTTGGCAGCTTCCAGAGGATACACATTGTAATTTGGATATCGCATAAAAGTGTAGTTTTTTTTTGTTGTGAAAAGGAAAAGCAACTAGTATTTGATTTATATTTTATATTCAGGTATTTATCTTATCATTATTTGTGAGAAATTCCTAATGGTTTTGTAATAATTTTATAATAATTCGTGTTGATTTATATTCTATTGTGATTTCCTAGATTGTGTTTACAATCTAATTTATGTTCATTTTCCCCTCTTGAATTTTTGTAATTTTGTTCCCTTTATTTTGATAAGTTATGATCCTTTCTAAAAGTATTATAATTCGCTAGAATTATTGTAATTTTAGATTCTCATTGTGTCTTCCCTAATTATACTTATTGTCATTTCCTTTTTACTGTCAATCATTTATTGAATTTGTTATTTTCTATTCTTCAGGAATATTAATTCTGAAATTGTGAGTTATCTTTTGTTTTAAGACCTCCATTTTATGTCTTTCCCCTTCTTTTGTTATTTAGATTTTATCTAACTCATTTATGCTTTTTCCCCGAATTCTGTTTTGATCCTCCTTTTTGTAATTTAATTTAAATTGCGTTTTCCTTAATTTTACCTTATTTAATCTAGAGAACTAAAAGAACGAAAGATCCTAGTTATTTGAAATTAGTATCTCTTATATTTATGTTTATTTAGATTCACCCTCTATTCTAAAATTAAATATTGTTCTAATTTTGCGATTTCTTGTTAATTCACTTAATAAATTTGTAAATTGTTTTCTTGTATTTTCTCATTTTATTAATTGACTAAATTCTTTATTTCGTCCCACCCCTCTCTACCAAATCGTCACTAAGACTAGTCAGAGGCTCTGCCAATTGTTCCTTTTTTTTTAATTTCGATTTGTTTAGTTCTTTTCTAATTGATCGTGAAGATCTGGCGCCCGACACTCTCTTTATTCATATTTGGCAGACGTAACCAAAATTATAATTAAAAATAATAATAATAATTATATATATATATATATATATATATATATATATATTTTGTTTTTTTTTGGTTATAAATACTTGATAAATACCTTGCATGTGACAGATAATACACGATGGCAGCAATGTGTGAACAGCAGCCAACAGTCGGCATGCCAATAGCACACTCACATGTATAGTGTGTTACGCCTGAAACTCCAATACTGTTAGGCTTGTACCTAATAAAACATCTGTATGTTTTTCGAGAAATGTGTCTTGATTGGACCTTGAATTTAAGCACATTGGTCTCTTCTTTCGCATACTCAACAACCAGTTTTACATCCTTATCTAACATTTCTGCTAAATAAGATACAGCTTGAGAAAGCTGATATGATCCAGTGAAAAAGACCACGAAATCTCTTTCAGTCATTTCTGGAAAATCAAGTATTTCTTCTCAAGTGACTGCTTGCAATGGAGTTTTTTGTCGAATCCACCCTTTTTCCTCTTCCTCAAGAGCTAGTGTATTTTGCACATCTTTTCGAGCATGCATTCTTTCTAATATTTCATCTCTAGCTTCTACGTCAGATTGCAGCCTTTCACCATAAGTATTATTAAGAAATGATGCAATTCTAAAAAAGATACCAACTTTCGGTATTAACTTGTTGTCTATTTTGTAATCCAAAAGACGATACTTCTGTTTAAGAATACCATGAACAGCTTCTACTGCCCAACGAATTTTAGTCACAAAACGAGACTGGTTGGATGCTTCTGCTGTCAGTTGCTTTCTTTTACCTTTCAATTCGGGCATCAATACTTTAAAATTTTGATCTTCCAAATCTTTTTTTACATCTCGAAAACCTCGATCAAGTACAAAGATATCATGTTTTTCCAAGAATTTGCATAAACCATTTGCATCTTCAATAATGGTTTTCAAGATTTCTGCATCATTGTGATTTGCAAGATACGGTCCAAGCATGTCCACTACATATCCATCAGTCGTACAAATGGTAAATGGCTTGCAAAGGGGAACTTTCTTTTGTCCAGAGAAAGACTTCCTTTGATATTCATTATTTTTACTGTTCTGATGTCGCGCATATGTACCATCGCATATCAATAGTAAATGATTATGAGCATCAAATAAATTCTTTGCAATTTCCGTCGTATGATTTTGAATGAGGTTAGCTCTATCAAAAGAATTTAAATCAAAACGATCTGCTAAAACGTCATTTTCAAATGACGTAACCACACTGGCAGAATAGTCTGAAATTATCTGCTCATTTTCTATATTCAGTATAGAAGCTGATATTTTGTTTGAATTTCCCGTACGTAGTTTGAAAAGGAATACAACAATAGCTTGGATCACAGATCGAGATTGACTATTTCGCATAGAAGTCAGCATTTCGTTCAACTCCAGAAGATTTTCCCAAGATAAACCAGTGAAAACTTGCACTTGTTTTTCTGAAAGGCTGAATTCACCGATTTTGTCAAGCAATGTGGAATCGCATTCGATGGAAAGAGTTTCCATCACTTTAGATAATTCTGACACGGTGAGTCTTGTTGTGTTGGAATGCGTTTTCTAAAGCTTAATATCTTCTTCGTAAATACGATTTTTTATCAGATGAGTTTTACAGCATCGATTTCCAGGTGGAATGAAAATTTGTTTTTAATATAACATTGCGTGCGGGCTTCTGCAGGAATTACAGTTATATTATTGGAAGAAAAACAAAAACAGCAGCATTTGTGGGTAGCAACAGACCTCTGTATCGGAATTTCTACATATTAAATCTCAGAATCTACTTGATTTGATTTTAATTTTACTTCAAATGTTGGGTCATTAGACGTGGATCCAAAAGCAGAAAGATCTATTTCAGTTTCAGAATCAATGTTTTTGTCAGCATTATCTTTTCTATAAATAGTGAGTCGACATTTACAACATAAAATGTCACCTACAACTATTATTCGTTTAAGACAGGACGAAAAATCTTTTGCTTCATCGGTAGTATTCATTAACTTTTTTTTACCTCTCGTTTTTCTCAAAATTACATCACAGCCAGCACACATAAGTTTATTCCATGATGGAGCCATATTTGAGTAATAAAATCTTTATAAGTATCAAACTAAAGAAGTTTACTTTTCAACAAAGTAAAATAGCACATAAACAAAAATCAGGAACAAAACAGTGGATGAACAAAAATATCGCACAAAAACAACTGAAAATCGCCAAGTGCAATGACACAAGAATGAAAATTACGATTAAGAAACGAATAAACAACAAAAAAGGATTCTTGCGATAATAGTAAAAGCACAATGATTTGTACGATCACAAAAGTAATCTTCGCAATAAAGTAAAATAGTGTAAAATATTTAAAAAAACGGATACTAGTTAGTACTACGAATACGACAAATGAATATCTCAAAGTGCAATGGCACTAAGACAACAATTATGTTCAGGAAACAAATGAAGATGACTAGAGATTCTTGCGATAATAATAAAATCACAATGAGTTGTGAGATCGTAGGTGTCTTTGCAGTAGAGTGAAACAATGCACTAAGTAAAATCACTAAGTAAAAGAAATGTACTTGACAAGAAGACTCTTGTTATTAGGTGCACAACTTTGCTTCCGCCGATTTTTTCGAAAATTTGAGGCTTTATTCTGAAAAAGTGATTACCTGTTTATGATTCAAAGTACTGTCTGTCACTAGCCACTTCTTTTTGCCATCTTTCGGGCAATTGTCGGATACCATCTCGAAAAAACTTTGCGTCTTTTGAGGCGATCTACGAATCGATCCATTCTTTAACTTCTTCATAAGAGTGAAAATGCTGCTCAGCTAAGCCATGTGCCATCGATCGGAACAAATGGTAGTCGGAAGGAACAATGTTTGGAGAGTACGGCGGGTGGGGTAAGACTTCCCATTTTAGGGTTTCCAAGTATGTCTTGACGGGTTTTGCGACATGTGGCCGAGCATTGTCATGTTGCAGAATAACTTTATCGTGTCTCTCTTGATACTGTGGCCGTTTCTCCTTCAATGCTCGACTCAAACGCATCAACTACGTTCAATACCGATCCCCTGTGATAGTTTCACTCGGTTTCAACAGCTCATAATACACCACACCGAGCTGGTCCCACCAAATGCAGAGCATAACCTTGGCACTGTGAATATTCGGTCTGGGCGTAGATGTGGAGGCATGTCCGGGCATTCCCCATGATTTTCTGCGTTTGAGATTATCGTAGTGGACCCATTTTTCGTCGCCGGTTACAATGCGATGTAAAAAACCCTTCCGATTCTGTCTTTGAAGCAGCTGTTCACAAGCAAAGAAACGGCGTTCAACGTCTCTTGGCTTCAATTCATAAGGAACCCAATTTCCTTGCTTCTGAATCATTCCCATGGCTTTGAGGCGTTTCGAAATTGCTTTTTGAGTGACTCCCAATGATTCTGCTAATTCTTCTTGCGTTTGGCACGAGTCTTCAGCAAGTGATGCCTCCAGTTCGGAATCTTCGAAAATTTTTTCTCTTCCGCCGCCATCCCGGTCCTCAACATCAAAATCACCGCTTTTAAAGCGTTGAAACCACTCACGACACGTTCTTTCACTAAGAGCAGCGTCACCATAAGCACTTGAGAGCATTCCATGAGCCTCAGCCGCAGTTTTCTTCAAATGAAAGCAGAAAATCAACACTTCCCGCAAATGACGAGAATTTGGCTCGAAAACTGACATCTCCGATCGAGAATACACTTCTGATGCAAACACAAATTCACTAATGTGGTGCTATCGTTATGTTGAAAGATGTCCAAGCTTACTGTATGAAATTTTTGACCTGCCTATTTCAACCGACACTTACCGCTGCAGCCATCTATCGAAAAACGGCGGAAGCAAAGTTGTACACCTAATATAATAATAAAGAAACTATAAACTGTAAAAATATAAAAGGTGTCTTAATAGCACAATAAAACAATGGACGAATTGAAATCATGAACAAATGAAGATGGCAAAATGAAAAAGCGAGAGAAAGACAATAATTTTTGACAATCGCAAAAGAATTTCGCGCTAATTCATTTTATTCTAATTTGTAAACGGAGCACATATCTGTGAGGTCTCGCATCATGTAAGTAAGAAGAAAGCACTGTTGTTCAACATATGTCTTATCATCCTGGTGAAAAGATCATAAAAGATCTTAAGGAATTTTCATGCAAAAAATGGGGGAGTCACTACAAAACATAAACTCAAAAAAAAAATTTGAAAATTTCAAAAACCTGTATTGTGAGGGGCGAGGAATAATGTATTGTTCATAATTACGTATACATTTTATAAGTTCTAGATTTTCCAAGAACGTTTCCAGCCAAACACAGACGATAAAGGGTTGTTTCTGAAAGAAATAGCCAGCCAGTAAAGTATGCCATAAAGGTACATAGTTACACTCTGTCCCGAGTAGGATTTTTATTTTTTTTCACTATTTTGCACCACTTAAAAAAATTTGACAAAAATATATGTTAGAGAGGACATCTTAATGAATTTTTATTAAAAAAATGGTGGGTGTCACTATAAAACATAACCTCAAAAAAAATGTTTGAAAACTTAAAAAATTTTTTAAGACCTGTTATTTTCGTCCAAAAAATTTTTCAATTTTTTTTTAAATCTCCTCATCGAGCTAAATAACATATTTTTTTTCATAAAAATCGGTTGAGCCGTTTATGAGAAAAACTACTTTTTTGATTTTTCTTTCCCCCTCTATAACGCCTATAAAAATATGTTTTTAAGGTTGAGGCTTGTAGGAATTTTGTGGCTCATAGGTGCCAATATATGGTACGAATTTGGACTTGATACATGTGGGGGCAGATTTTACATGCTTACCCGGCTAGGCCCTTTATGTATTATATTATATGTAAATGAAAAACACATACAAGTTTTTAGTTTAATTGCAGATTTATTCGGAAACCAAAATGATTGTAGTTTCCATCAAAGTAAACCAACTGGAGTAACTTTAACTTAACCGCTTCCTCAAATGTATCCTCTTTCCTCACAGTAGGCATCCTCCAAGATTTTCATTAGCTGATAAATTATTAATAGATTCATATTCTTGACTTAAATCGACTAAAGTTTGTTTTAAAAAATAATTTTGTTTTGAACAAATGCAAATTGATTCTGATCATAGCTTCAATTTTAATTACCATAGGGGTAATATTGAGAATTTAGAAAGAGTTTCACATTTATAATGTTACAGTGGTCAAAGAAATTAGCATATCTTTTCGAGTTGTTCGAAATTCTAGTATAAAATATCGTTATTTTTCTAATTGCGCTAAAGTTTTCACATGACAGACATATTTCTGAGTTGCAGGAATTAAAGGATATTCTTAACAACACTTTAACAATACTTTAACAATACTTTAACTTTACATTAACAATACTTTAACGTTACTTTAAAATTACTTTAACAACACTTTAACATTACTTTGACAATACTTTAACAATACTTTAACGTTAACTTAACTATACTTTAACATTACATTAACATTACTTTAACATTACTTTAACTATACTTTAACAATACTTTAACTATACTTTAACATTACTTTAACAATACTTTAACAATACTTTAACATTACTTTAAGAATACTTTAACACTACTTTAACAATAACTTAACAATACTGTAACATTACTTCAATAATACTTTAACGTTATTTTAACATTACTTTAACAATACTTGAACAATACTTTAACATTACTTTAACTATACTTTAATATTACTTTAACAATACTTTAACAATACTTTAACAATACTTTAAAATTTGGAATTAAACGTATTTTTTAAGTATACATCGCTTTCCTCTTATTCCTCTAATGAAGATAGAAAAGTGTGAATGAATCCAGTACGAGAATTGTAATATGATATTGTGCATGAGACTTTAAAGACTTAAATTTTGAAAAACTTAAAATATTCTCTTAAAATGAAAAGAAAAAAAGTTGATTGATGAGAGACAGAATTTTTTCTTAATAATTGGATTTTTATTGAAAAATGTATTGTAGAAAATTACATCTTTTTCTTTTACATTACACTATTCTATTTTCTTATCGTTAACAATGTATTTAGATAGCCAATTTTCTAATGATATAACATTTTGAAGCGCACAATTATAATTCTTTAGAGCCGTATGACGTAGACATTTAACACTGCTGGACTTCTAACTGAACACGTGTATCGAAAGACAATCTAAATCATGCATACCAACAATTTTCACTGGTATTTCCATTACACTTTTTAACCAATCTTTCTTCTCTAATCTTTTTACAAAAATATTGGTATTACCAGTCACAATAAAGTTCATATATATTATGAAATTGTTATCTTATTCAATGTTATTCAATAATACCATTATCTCGCAGTTCATTAATAATCGAAATAACTTCATGTACAACAGTTCTACTTCCAGCAAATTGGGCTTGTAGAAGTAACCGTAAACGGTTTACAAGAACATTTGGATCATACACTGAATGTTGAGCTTCATTTGCTTTCTTTATTTCTCTTCCAAAATTGGAGAAAATTTTAATGTTAACATCTTCATCTTCACCTTCATCATCATCTTCATTATCATCATCTTCATCATCTTCATCATTATCATCATTATCATTATAATCATTATCATTATTATCATCTTCATCATCATCTTCATTATCGTCATCATCATCATCATTTGCATCTTGATTGTAGACACTTGTAAAAGGAATGTTTTTTATTTCATCAACCTTTTGTTTCTTCGCAAATGATTTCATTTTATTTTTAACATCATGAGTAATATTTCCTATATTATTCAATGAATTAGTTGAATTTTTCAATATTTCATCATCTCTCTTTCGCTTGAAACTACTATGTTTCAGCTGAACTTCCATTGGGTTTGCAGCTTTCGACAACTGTATAGGAAGAATTTGTTGCCAATCTCTCAGACTGGACGTGAGATTCATTGCTTTGCAAGAGTATTTCTCATGTCTTTTTAAATTATCGAGTCGTGAGTAAGTTCTCAAACAATTTTGACAAGTAGTATTCATGTTGATACTATCAGAGTGAATGCTCGCTTATGAAATTCGAGTTTATATACAGGATACTCCTCCTCCTTATCCTCCTCCTCCTCAAACAAACATTACTTTAACAATACTTTAACATTACTTTAACTGAGGAGGAGGAGAAGGTATAGTTAAAGAAATGTTAAAGTATTGTTAAAGTAATGTTAAAGTAATGTTAAAGTATTATTAAAGTATTATTAAAGTAATATTAATTATTGTTAAAGTATTGTTAAAGTAATGTTAAAGTATAGTTAAAGTAATGTTAAAATAATGTTAAAGTATTGTTAAAGTAATGTTAAAGTAATGTTAAAGTATTGTTAAAGTAATGTTAGTTTGAGGAGGAGGAGGAGGAGGAGGTGGATGTATAGTTAAAGAAATGTTAAAGTATAGGTAAGGTAATGTTAAAGTATTATTAAAGCAATGTTAAAGTAATGTTAAAGTATTATTAAAGTAATGTTAAATTATTGTTAAAGTATTGTTCAAGTAATGTTAAAGTATAGTTAAAGTATTGTTAAAGTATAGTGTTACGAACGGTTGTGAGTAGTTCATTTACCTAACAATAAATAATATTTTAACGTGCATTATTAACACGGGTAGTGGAGTCTGATCTCTGTCTTCTTGTTTCAAGACGTTTCTGCCATCTATTCTACTCACATTGTGTTAGGGTATTTCAAATAAAATAAATAAAACTTTTCCAATTTAAATTATAAAGTTTATTTTTAAAAATAGAATGCGAATAAAGTGGATAAAATCGTGTGTTTGTGTGTGTGTGTATGTGTATGTAAAATGAGATAGTTTTACTTTACCAAAAACTCCTTGCACAAACCGTAGTTCACCAATCCAACCCGCACTTATAAAAGATAATTAAGAAATTTCTATGGTTGACTAAATTTCTTTAAATTTTAGAAACTACTTAGGAATTTATTTCCTAAGGCCCTTAGAAAAGAGGGAATTTGTCCCTTGTCCTTTATTTGGACTCACTTCCACGTCGATTATACTTCAAACAGTACACGCGGACGAAAAGAATTGAAAGAACCGCATTTTGAGATAATATTCTAATTCACTTAAGAAAACAACACTTTTCCATTTATTAGTTTTATTATTTGATTTTACGTCAACTTTAGAATGACAAAAAGGAAAAGATATCAAAAATAACAAAGCTAAAGTGTGACGGGCTGGATTCGCGAACCGAGAGGTTTACTAGACGCTACCTGTGGATAGGTCGTCGATAATAATCTGCGATAGTACTTAGTATCTTCGTTTCCACATTACATGTTATTCACAATTAATTAGGTGGGGCGGAACTACTTTTGTGGCACTTGTGCTCACCTGCAGACGGTCACTCGGCTGAAAACTGCAGAATTGCAATTCCCACACTTTTGTGGTGTTAATCCGCGTCGCCGGATACACATGATACTTGATGACCTTTTCATTTACTAATTCTCCAATTCTCTAAACCTTAGTAATTTTCCATTTCTTTATTTCGAGACTTTTGTTAACCATATGATTTGGGGATTTAAACCCTTTTCATTGTCTCTCAATAATTGTATAATAGTTTTAGGTAAATTGGTCAAATTAATATATTCAGTTTTAAAGGTTTTTATAAAACTGAATAATTAATCAATATTTCGAAGTTCAGGAATAATCCTCATTATTACTAATTTAAGAGTTATAGAGAGTTACACAATTAGCAAAGAAACATCAATGTTTAATTATCGACTATATAAACTATTTTGAAATGTTCCAATCCACAGGCTTGCTTAGGTGGTAATTCAAGTTTTATTATTAATTCTTTTTAGAATTAATTCGAATTATATTTTTTTTTGCGCTTAAAAGAATAGTGTCTAATGTTTAGTGTTAAGATTTGTGGGAGTGTAATTATAAATTTGTTCTCAAGTGCATCTTTGCACGAATGGTAGCTAATAATCGAAATACTCATATTACAATACACACGTTTTCATACATCATTCTAAAAATTTTTAATTTATCAAAATTGTACGTTACAATTTCCCTTTCCCTTTTTCATGATCGTCGTCCCTTGACGATCGTAAAGGTGAAAAGACTAACTTATTCTTCCATCCCTTAACTATTTATAAATTACAAGAACCCATATATCGTTAATGAAGTATTTTTAATCTTACGGCGACATGTCGGTTTTTTTTTGTGGCGCTTTTATAATTCAGCAGCCTTACATGTCCTGTATATTTGGATTATAATAATAATTCTACCAATAAATGTATAACCACACACGGCGCTTTAAATATGATGCAGCCTTACAGATGGTGGTATAACTTAACTCTTAATGATTAAATATAGACGTATCTTGTCATTGCAGTACGTTACAAGGAAATTACAAATATGTTATTTCTCATATATATGCATATTTATTTACTTGTTTATTTATTTATTTCTTTTATTAATATTTATTTCTTTTTTAATATTTCGTTTATTTATTTTTAAAGGAATCATTTCATTGCACTGTACAACACTTATGCCACATTGATGTTCTGAGGAGGCACATCTCGTCGCAAAGGTTCTAATGTGAGCATTGTGTTGTGTACCTGGTTCGTTGTCTTCATTGCTGATTCTGGTATTTCCGTGGAATCCTCTTCTTCAGTTGCTATTCTGCGTTGCGATGTTGGTTTTGTTTTATTTACCATATATGTTTCAGTTGAGCCTTTTTGCTTTTTACTGAAACATTTGAACATTTCTCGTACAAAAGTCATCAGAGGACGTCTCATCACATATATCAAGAAGCATACTCCACAAAAACCGACTCCTCCAAGAGCTGAATGTGTTAAAGTATAATGTTTACGTGCGTCTACGTGATTTTGGCTAAGAGTAGTCCAATTCTGCTCTAATCTGAGTAAGGTTGAATTTTGCTGCTCGTGTTCAATGGTTCTACTATTGGTTGATAGTATTTTAGCATTACAGGAGATACATCAATCAGATCTAGATGTATTTCCGGGTCATAAATATATTCATGAGGATCTTCTTTTATCATGATTGCTGACAATGTGACGCTTTCTGTTCTTAAAATGCAACCACGTGCCAATTGCAATAAACCATTGTTCATCATCTTTATTTCCTCTGTCTTCTTTCACGTACACATGAGGTAGGCTATTTCTGGTTTTACCAACGAATAAAGCCAACCTCCTATTGACACAATGGAGGTCCAATATGGCTGTTGATTAAAAGAAATACGTATGTCACAGCTTCTAAATACTTCTGTTGAGGGATGTCGTAGAAGTTCCATCTCACAGCTCTTTACAAGAGTAGCGTCATAGATTGCTTGTACCGAATGTCATATATATTTCCCACGAAGTAATTCACATGATTGGAGAAATTTTTGCTCTATATGTATATAATGTCTTTTATCATCATCCATTGCTAAATAGGGGGTTCGAGGTATAATATAGGCTCTTCCCGTACTGTTATCGTTGTCTATTATCCTTTTGCTTACGGGAATCTGGTGTATTTGGTAAAGATGGTACTTCGTTCGATCTAGTAGCGGGATATCCAAAGCTATCATTAATCTTCCATTTTGCATTCGTAAAGAAACGGCAGATATTTGCATTAAATCAGGTAGATTTACTTGAGGTAAAGGAACGGGAAATTCTAAATTCTGCATTTGATCTTGGGCTTCTCTAGCGATGGCTGATAGTTGCTTAGTTGTGATCAAAGCTGGATGCAACTTTCCTTCTCGAGCTGCATAGATTACTGATATCATCCGTTCCATAATTCTTTGGTATTCATCCAAACTGAATCCTAGCGTCATAGATGTTTTTTCCATTATTGAAATATAATTCTGTCGAACCAAGATGTCTTGTAATGAAAAGAAATCATTTGAAATGTTTGCCAGTTGTTTTTTTAGTTGAATCAATTCCACATGTCGTTGTCCACATGCAGTTCAGACCTAACTACATGAACTTGTTCACCCATGAGTCTGGAAATGTTGTTTTGAACCTTGTTCAGTTCCTCTACTGCATGTTCGTACCATTCACCGTCTTCATAATTTAAAACTCCTATCGCAGGTCCTGCTAATTTCCCTAAACCATGGGACCGTTCGGCGTCTTCTTTTGAAATTTATTGTTGCTCGGATTTCGACTGGGCGTTAGTATATTCCATTAGTTCATCTATTGCATCCTGAAGCTCAACTTGTTCATGAGTTGCCATACTTAGTTTCCGTTGTAGATGATTGAGGTTTAATAATTCGTTGCAATTGAATTGTTCGTTTTGTAGACAGTGGTCCAGAGATAACTGTAATTTTTGTTTATACTTAATGAGGAACTCCTGTGATTTCGTCGTTTCTAGAAAAATTGTGGCTCGCCATATTCCTGCCACGTACTGCAACGGAGCCAGCTTCTCGTAGTATAGGCTGGTACTTTTTGTGAATAAGGTGTTAGAGAATACCTCGCCTTCTTCTTGAGATGTTGAAAAGGATGGAAAGATGATAGATCCTCCCAAAATAATCCATAAGACCCCATACATCGTGAATTGGTTAACCTAAAAAGAATTTTGTGAGCTCCTTTCTACAATGGATTTTAAATCTAAGCTTGACTCTGTAGCAAGGACCCTTTTCGCGCTAATTCGTCTGCCTTTTCGTTACCATATCGCCCCATATGAGCAGGTTCATAACACCACTGGATATCCAATGATTGAATGGAATCTTTTAATTTTTCAAATGCTAATTTATTTATAATAGGATGTTTATTAACTGCCTTCCAATCATTGGCCTCCCATGTTGGTAGCCATTTGGTATAGCCGTTAATGAGAAACTGAGAATCCGTATGAATTTTTAATCGCTCAATCCCAGCTTTCTTTGCTTGACGTGATGCTACAATAGCTGCTTCAATTTCAGCGGAATTATTCGTTTGCCTATTTATCGCGCGTTTTGAAACGTTTAACGGGTGATTTTCCCCAAACCAAACACCAATCCCTGCACTGGCATTAGATCTACCATTTTTCAGACACGCTCCATCGGTATATACATGGGTATAACCTTCCTCATCGATTAAAAATCCATCTTCCGAGACCTGCAGAGGGCTACTATTTAGTCACAAAAATGCCAACTTTAGTTTATCCGTATTCTTCGTGAAAATCTTATTGTTTTCTCCTCTTAAAAGAACATTGTGTCCTTCAGTAAATCCTATAACCTCATATAGACCTTCATAGTACGGATCAAACTTGTTTGATCTTCTGTCTATAAGTATTCTTACATAATCTCCCACCTTTGCTTTTAAAGGTTTCGCTTTACGGCCATACTGAACTTTAGAGCGTTGTTTAGCGATTATTAAGATTTTTGCGGCCAATTGGCGTATTTCGTGCAAACGTGTAATCAATTCTCGCAAATATGACCCATACGTTTCCATTCTTCTTTCATCTGGGAAAGAAGAAGGAGTGCGCGCTACGCGGCCAAAAACAATTTCGTACGGCGCAAAATTTGTTGCCTAATGTACGGATGTGTTGTACGCGAACATAGCGTAGGGAAGTAGTCGATCCCAGTTATCGTACTTATTGGCATAGGCTTTAATATAATCTGTCAAAACGATGTGACTCCTTTCGAGTGCACCATTGCTTTGAGGCCTATAGGTAGATGTTGCAACTAGAGTAACGTTAAAGATTTTAACGAGTTTATGCCATAACCTACTGATAAATGATTTACCGTTATCCGTCAATATGCATCGCGGTGTTCCATATACCGCAAATAAATTTGTGGCTAATGCATGTGCCATTGTGGTTGCATGTATATTTGGAATTGGGACCATGATGCAATATTTACTTAACTGATCTTGCATAGTCAATATGTGGCGGTTTCCATCAGGGGTGGTTGGCAGTATACCCACGGTATCAAGAGAGACTTTATCGAAAGTATCCAAAGGCGTATCTGCAATGAGCATTGGCTCACGTGTTGAAGCACGCGTTAATTTTTCTTCAGCACAGTTGTTACATTTTCTGATAAATTCTATAATCTCCCCTCTTAGCCCTGGCCATGTATACCTTTCGCAAATCCTTCGGTATGTTTTTGTAACCCCCTTATGACCTCCGATCGTACTATTATGGCACTCTTCGATTATTTTTGGTAGTTTTTGTTCCGGTGGAACTTCAATCTTGCCATAGCAAACAGTGCATTTAATTTCACTGTTACTAAAATTCTCTATTAATAAGTTAACGAACATATTTCGCGGTAGCTCGTCATAAAAATCAACGTAACGCGGGATACGGAAATGTTCAACTCGGTCTCTCTTTAGTACCATTAAAAGATTTTGTAAACCTTGCTCTAGATCAATTATATTCAAAGGATCATAATGCTTTTCTTTTACGACCACAGAATACCATATATCTTATAACGTCCTCGTTTAGTTGCTAGTACTTGAATCTTTCTCGGTTTTACAAATTTTAATTCTCTGACATCGATACTGCCTATTGCTATAAGCAGCTTAAAAATACGAGTCACAGGTTCACAATCTGCAGATAGAAAATGGACATAATTTTCTCTCTTGTACGTTAGTGATTCGCGACAGCTACCCAGTTTGAGTGTTTTT
This sequence comes from Synergus gifuensis, assembly GCA_904066015.1. Classification (NCBI taxonomy): domain Eukaryota; kingdom Metazoa; phylum Arthropoda; class Insecta; order Hymenoptera; family Cynipidae; genus Synergus; species Synergus gifuensis. The sequence goes on along the minus strand of CAJFCO010017456.1, from coordinate 4,164 downwards.
TCAACAAGGTTTGGTTTTATTCGTACATTCATATTATCATTACTTATATCTTTTTGGATAAAATCTAAATCATCTATGTAAGGCATTTTTACATTTAAATTTAAAGGGTTTGCTCCGGGTGGACTTGACGGGGCTTGAATAGAAACAACTGGAGTAGACGATTTACAAACGGTGGTGCACTCTTTTGTTTGTAATCGCCTTGGTTGCCTTATTGTTGTTTGCTTTACTGGGCTTTGAGCACCATCATCATCCTTAGCTTCTTCTACCAAGGCATCAGTCTTACCTGGATTCCTAGAATAAGGACTAGAACGTGCTTTGGAACTAATTTTATGAAGAGGAGTAGCAAAAGTTACTCCCTCTTTTTGTACTTGTGTGAGCACAGATATGGCAGTTGTATCTGAAATCGGATCTACTTGCACTGTTCCTAATTCTGCTTGTTCAGGGGAAGGAGTCAGATTTTTTTCTTGATCGATGTCTTCATCGTTCACAGGATCATTGTCGGATTCCTCAGAATTGAGGTCTCCTTCTGGTTTATCGACGAGCTCACGTATCTCGTTGAGCTCCTTAATCACGCGATCTATTGTTGCTTCAGAGTCTAATTCATCAACAGATTGGTCATTGTCAGGGTCTGACAAAAGTTCTACTTCCTCTTCTACATGTAGATCCATAGAATCCCAGAACCAAGATGAGTGTCCTGCCAGTGACTGATCAAATTTTAAGAAGGATTTCTGCAACTCTTGAGATAAACCAGAATCGACATCCTTAGATTTGCAATCTTCTTCAGAGGTTTCACCTTCACTTGTGTCAGGTGGGGAACTTACATTAATCAAGATATCATCGGGATTCAAATTACTATCTCGATGATCGGTGGCTTCCAAAAATGTACTCATCATTGTGTCATTTTGTGGCACATATGGTGGGTCCGGAGGAGCACTTTTTGGAGGACTTTTATATTTGTTTGTTGCTATCGGAATATCAAGGCTAGGTAACACGCTAAACCTCCGCCGTGCAACTGGAGGATCTGAATCCGTATCAACAGAAGATTCTTCTGATTCAAACTCAGTCACATCAGATTTACCTCATAATAATTCAGATTCATCATGCTCGGCGTCATGGTCAGGTGTTTTAGGTTCACCGTATTGTTTTCGAACTGTATCCCTTCTTGTTCGAAGTCTACTTGCTATAGTACTATCATTCAATTTTGGTTTTTCTACTAAATTGCTTTGGGCAGTTTTACTCTTTGACCCTGCGGGCCGTCCACGTTTTCTTTGCACAGGGATCAAAGGTCTTACTTCAACTAATGTAGTTTTCTTGGGATCAACAGACGCACCTGAACTTGAACCTTGTGAAAATCTATCTGTTTTTGGAACAGGTAGGCCCGTAGCAGTGGAAATGCTTGTGAAGATACTAGAAGTTGTTTTTTTTTAGTATAGAAGGGCCCGAGGTTTTAACCGCAGTTTTACCAGTAAGATCTGAAGGAAAGCGTTCTCTTCTTTCAGGAAGGCTTTGTGTAATACCTTCTTTGGCTGCTTGTTTTGCAAGTCTATCTCGAGTATTCAAAGGATAAACTGTTATTCCCAAAGAACGAATATGAGAGGGAAAATTTGTTTGATTTAAACAGTTTCCTTTTTCCTGTTCCAGTGGATTAGAGTCCTCTTCAGGCGATGATTCATCATCACTAGAGTCAGGGGTTCCACTGTCTATAACTGGGTTAGAGGATATTCCTGGTAACCAACGATTTATTTTTCCTGGCTTGCACTCAAAGTCATATTGGTACTCCTTGAGTTGCATATACCATTTTGAAAGTCTTCCGACTGGTGCTTTAGTCGCGTGAATCCATCGAAATGGTTCATGATCACAAGCCAGTACAAACCTTCTACCACAAAGGTAGGGGCGGAAGTTTTCGAGCGCGTAAATCACGGCCAAACATTCACGCTCGGTTTTGTCGTAGGCACTTTCATAACCATTAAAGACCCTGGAATAAAAAGCCATTGGTAGGTCCATCCCTTCCCTCTCCTGAGTTAATACGGCTCCGACTGCCACGTCCGAAGCGTCTGTGGTTAGGCGAAAAGTTTTCTCAAAATCAGGATATTGTAGTATTGGACTACGACATAGTGTTTTTCTGAGTTTGCGAAAAATTTTTCTTTCTAGGATTCCCCAGTGAAAAGGTTGATCCTTTTTTAATAAATTGAAAAGTGGTTTAACGATTTTAGCGAAATTTTTGAAAAATCTGAGGTAGTACCCAGCAATTCCCAAAAATTCGCGTACCGATTTTACGTTACGGGGAACAGGAAATTTCTTAAGAGCTTTCAGCTTTTTAGGATCAGGCTTAATTCCTTCCTTGTTGATGATGTGTCCCAAGTAAGATACTTCAGTCCACAAAAACTCGCATTTCTCAGGTTGGAGAACAAGGTTAGCTGCTCTAAGACGAGAATATAACCTTTCAATTATTTTTTCGTGTTCTTCTAAATTTTGTGAAAAGATAACAATATCGTCAAGGTACACAATTAATTCGGTACCTTGCATTCCTGAAAGAACCTGATCCATCAGGCGTTGAAAAGTGGCAGGGGCATTTTTTATACCCATGGGCATTCGTTTGTATTGATAATGCCCCCGTCCTACTGAAAAAGCAGTTTTCGGTTGGTCTGCCGGGTCAGTTTCAATCTGGTGATAACCTGAAGCTAAATCCAGAACTGAAAAATACTGAGCACCTCCAAGACGATCTAAAATGTCAGTTATATTGGGTAAGGGATACGCATCCCCTACTGTCTTATCATTTAAAGCGCGGAAATCTGTGACGATTCGCCATTTTATCTTTCCCGAGGAATCGAGCTTCTTTCTCACAATTAAAGAAGGAGAACTTTATGGTGATTTTGACTCAGTAATGATATCATTTTCAAGTAATTTAGCTACATGCTCGTTCATTAACGCCTCTTGTACTTGAGGTCGTCGATATTGCTTCATATTAATAACAGAATTATCAATGGTTGGAATACGATGTTTTACTAAATGCGTAGAAGGTAGCTTGTCAGTGGACAACATGAAACAGTCAATACCGCTCTTAATCCATCTTTGAATATATTTCAGTTCCTCTGGATTAAGATGCTCAAATGGAACCTTCTTGAGTGCTTCTTCGACTCTAGCTTCCAATACGGCTTCATCAAATTCATAATTTGGACCATTTTCATTAGGAAAATTTTCACATTCGAATGGAAATAATTCTTGAGGAAAGATATCGATATCAACGTCATCTTCTCTTGTATTTACTGTTAAAATTTGACAAATACCATTCTTATTGGAAACTATAGCCTCTCCGAGATACACACCCTCATGTGATTTTATCAAGGGTAGATATCCCTCGGATAGCTTCGTTTCTTGCAGCTGTATTGGAACCTGCTGAACAGTTCGAGCCCTGACAGAGAGTATTCTAGAAATTTGCTTAATCTCAGGAGCCTGCTCTCTCCTTGACCTTATTGATTCAGAATCAATAAAAGGGATAGGGTTGATCGGCCTTGACTGGGTTATCAATGCATTATGATGGAATGATATATTAGATCTTTCTTGTCTCAAAAAGGGGCGTCCCAAAATACCCTGTACGGAAATAGGGAAATTATTCCTGACAACGGGGAATTTTCTATACTTTCCTTCTATTTCTAAATCACAAGTTCCCAAAGTATATGTTCGGTTTAGAGTAACCCCAGTAATGATGGAAATCTCCTCCTTACACACAGGTGTATGTTTTTTAAGGGATGATATCTTAACGAGATTTACGTCAGCCCCAGTATCTATAAGGAACTTTCCGTAACCACAGCACAAATTTGGAACATCCAATTTAACAACAGGTGATTCGGTCACATTTGTACCAATATAATGGACTACTGGTTCTCCAAAAATCGAACAGTTGTGGGGCGCTCTTGGTTCGGCTGGCTCGACGTCGCGCCTTCCCGTCGAGAACGTTCGAAGTTTAAAGTTTCATTTCTGTTTGTTTGACTAGGCGAAAAAGAACGCGGTGATGTGTCATAACCCTCTGGTTTGGCTGGGTAGAGGTTTGCATGTGCCGGAGGGTATCCTAACTAACCACCCGACTGATAGTTTTTCGAGTTACCCCTGAATTCGATTTGATATTGCGATTCAGTTCCTGGTCTCCGCAGTATTCCAGTGACA